>MU752027.1:54884-72032 GCA_026770625.1 Nicotiana glauca | reverse complement strand
CTATATATATATATATATATATATATATATATATATATATATATATATAATCCTCACAGACAAGCCCTCGTTCTCTCTCACTCATTAACCTCACCATCAGACTCTCAGTCTATCTCGGTCATCAACCTCAGAACCAGACCCTCGGTCTATATTAGTCATCAACTCACGATCACTCGGACCATTAGTAAAAAAGGGAATTCAGCCGAAACAGTTTTCATATTATTAACAAATATAGTGATAAAACCATATTTTAAACAATAAATGGTAAAACGTGACTGAGGATATCTATCAAACACATAGAGTGAAGAAAAATAGTAAAAATGCCCCTAAGGGTCTCAACAGGTCGAAACAAGGCCCCAAACATGGCATACAATCCAAACTATAATATAAGTCTCTAGAACATGGAATATCATAATATTTTGAAATCAAGTACACGACTTAACAGTCGTACGGGACAGACCAAGTAACAATCCCAATGGTGCACAGCTCCACGCTCGTCATCTAGCATGTGTGTCTCCTCAAAGTAGCACAGCGATGTGTAATCCAGGGTTTCAAACCCTCAGGAAAGTATTTAAAATCATTACATACCTCGATCTGATCCAAACTCTAGCCTGCGATGCCTCAGCCCACACGAATCAAACTCCGGATGCTCCAAATCTAGCCACAATCATTACATCATTATTAAAATATGCAAAGGGAACGAAGCCCAGTCAAAAATATCCAATACTCATCTAAAATCCTGAAATTGCTCTAACCCTGCCGCCAGGCCCACATCTCAGAATCTAATAAAATTAACATCAACGGAATCCTCATCCTCACACCAGTCTACACATATCAAGAACCTCAAAATCGGAATCCAAATGACCCCTCAAATTCTCATTTAAAATCTCTCAATCTCAAGACCTATTCTTTAATTTTTGGCTTAGATTCCATGATTCACTAGGTGGAATTCACATAAGATCGAGTTTTAAGTCCAAGAATCTTACCTCCAAGTGATTCCCCTTGAATCTCTCTTAAATCTCCTTCAAAAAGCTTCCAAAAATGACCAACAATGGAGGAACTTAGCCTCAAATTCGTGGAGATGAGCTTTTAAAACATTCTACCCAGCTCCCATTTTTACTTAATCGCGATCACGGGAAATCCATCATGATCGCGAAGCACAACCCATAATTCACTCTACGTGATCGCGTGTATCCTCACACGAACCCGATGCCCAAAATCTTCCAACTACGCGATCGCAAATGAGACCACGTGACCGCGATACATAAAAACATAAGGCTATGTGATCGCAGCCCTATCTACGCAAATGAGAATAGAAACCTGGATGCCCCCTGAGATAACTCTATGCGATTGCGAGCCTTTTCACGCGATCGCGATGAAGAATAACCTGAAACAGAACTGAAGCCAAAATCTGCAAGTTTTAATATACAAATTTGATCTGTTTAACCACCTGAAACTCACCCGAGGGCCCCGTGACCTCAACTAAAGGCACTAACATAACCCATAACATAATTCAAACTTGTTCCAACCTTTGGAACACTCAAAAAAATCATTAAAACACCTAATCTCATCGGATTCAAGCCTAAGGATTTCAAGAACTTCCAAATTACATTTTTGATCAAAAACCCAACCGAACCACGTTCGAATGACCTGAAATTTTTTACACACGTCCCAAATGACATGATGAAACTACTTCAACCTCTAGAATTTCATTTCGACCTCTATATCAAGATCTCACCTATCAACCGAAAAACGCCGAAATCTCAATTTTGCCAATTCAAGCCTAAGCCTTCCATGGATCTCCAAAATGCATTCTGATCATGCTCCTAAGTCCCAAATCACCTAACGGAGCTAATCAAATCATAAAAATTCTGATCCAAGATCAAATACAAACAAGTCAAATCTTGGTCTAACCTTTCAAATTTAAAGCTTCAACTGAGAATGTTTTTCCAAATTCATTTCGATTACCCTGAAAACCAAAACCAAAGATTTGCATAAGTCATAATAAATCACACTGGGTAAGTCATGCCCAGAACTACCGATCAAAGTGTAAAAGTTCAAAACAACCGGTCGGGTCATTACAGTACCTCTACTCAAACTTACCATCCTTTAGGCGAGGCGATCTTTCGGAGACTTCGAGGTATATCTTCCACGTCTGCAGACTGAGGATTATCCTTCCGTTCTATCTTGTAGTTACAGCCCTTCTGTATTTACTGTGTTTTAAAAATTCTGGAGTTAGAGCTTTATGTATATTTCTTAGCTTATGATTTTATGAGATTCTGGGTTTTGAAACAAATACTGGTATTCTAAAGTTGTATGGTGTATGCCTAGTGGCACTATAACCACTTTTTTATTTACCATTTTGTTTTTACTTATTTTTTTCCACAAATTGGTTTATTTTCTGCATTATTAAGCTTACCTAGTCGTAGGGACTAGGTTCCGCCACAATGGTTCATGGTGAGCAAAACTGGGTCGTGAAAATTATATTGATCCAGAAAGAGATGAGGAAAACACATAACTACAAACAAAAACATCCACGTCTATGGGCTAAAGTTATAAAAAATGAACCTAATAACTTCAACATATACAGAATTTGCTGAAGTAAAAAAAAAAGCACAGCATTAATACATAAAAAAGATTACAAACACTAAGCAACATCATCGTCGTCATCATCATCACAGTACTCCTCAATTTCTCTAAATATCTCATCATCATCAGTATCAGAGATAACTATAGGGTACTCAAGCAAAAGACCATAGAGTCTAACGAGATCATTCTTCAACTTGTTGAATTCATCTTGCGCTGACTTTGTTCAATGAATACTCTGTCCATAAGAGAAAGAAGAGTCTTGAGGTTGTTTTTTGCAGCTTGGAATAGTCGCCTCCGATGGGAAACATAAAACTATCAAACTGCTGCAGAACCTTGTCAAACGAGGTTGAATAACCTCCACAACTTCGTTCCAGGTTAAGCTTGTTCTGGAAAGATTCATTGGCAAAAACCTGTGGTCTGATTCTCTCCCAATCAGCCTTTATTTGATCCGACAAAAGCATAAGATTAGACATAGGTTTGTTATTATACCACTCACACTTCAAACTCCCCCACTTCTGCTTAATTTCATTGATATTTGGCTTCCTACTTCTGCTTGCACCATACATTGTTTCTTTAACAAAAGCTAAAAGACTAAGGATGAATATAAATTTAAAGAAATATAATGGAAGTCTATGAATGACTATGAAATTTTCAAGTGAAGAGATTGTTAATATAGACAAAGAGTGCACCTAATCAATGTAATATCTATAGATGTAAGAGTAATTTTTCAGGTGTTTTTACTGTTTTACGTTTAGAGAAATTGAATGAAACAAGATAAATTGGTAATAAAACAAGTATCTGGTAAATGAAAAAAGAAATTTAACTTCAGCCCTAATAAGACCACAATTTTTCTGTAGTAAAAAAATAACTTCAGCTTGAAAATTTTTCACATAATCAATGTAAGTGGAAAAGTAACTTTTTGGGTCATCTACTAAATGGTCAAACAAATTTAAATGAAAGATGAAGTTGGTGATAAAAGACAAAGCGTAGCTAGTAAATGCAAAAAAGATAAGTATCTAGTTAAAAAATATCAAAACATGCTGATGTTTTTGTCATAAGCTTATTTAAAAACTTTAGCAGAAACGTAATGCTTTTTCAAAAAACTCAACCCAATGTGCTGAAGTTATTTAGTTCATTTCTAAAAACTTTAGCACTTGATAAGCTGAACTTTTTTTCTTGGATTCAATAGTTTTTGTCGTAAAGCTTTTTTAAAAAGCTTCATCTCAATATGCTGAAGTTATTTAGTGTATTTCTGAAAACTTCGACCCTTGGTAAGTTAAAGTTTTTGTCCTGGACTCGATATTTTTTGTCGCAAAGCTTTTTTAAAAAACTTGAGCAGTTTGTGCTGAAGTTATTTAATGTATTTCTAAAAACTTTAGCACTTGATGAGCTGAAGTTTTCGTCCTATAGTCGACACTTTGTTATGACTTTTAACAAAAATTTTAGCTTAAAAAGCAGAAGTTATTTACTTCATGCTGAAGATTATCATGTTGAATTTCAAAAAAAATATACTTAAAATTCATGAAAAAAGTCACAAACATATTTGATTCAATCCAAGTCAAATAAAAAACTAATTAATGCGAATAGAACAAATATTTAAAAAAACATCACATAATTCACACAAAATAATGTATATTTATAAAAAGTAGCTAGTAAATGCAAAAACTATAGGTAGGTGTTAGGCGATAAATAAAAAAAATTAGCTAGTAAATGCAAAAATGATAAGTATCAAGCTAAAAAAATACCAAAACATGTTGACGTTTTTGTCATAAAGCTTTTTCAAAAAATTCAACCCAATGTGCCGAAGCTTTTTAGTGTATTTCTAAAAACTTCAGCACTTTATAAGCTGAAGTTTTTGTCCTGGATTCAATAGTTTTTTCAAAAAAACTTCAGCAGACACTGTTGAAGCTATTTAGTGAATTTCTAAAAATTTCAGCACTTGATAAGCTGAAGTTTTTGTCCTGGATTCAATGGCTTTTGTAGTAGAGCATTTTCAAAAAACCTTAGCACAAACTGCTGAAGTTATTTCGTGTGTTTCTAAAAAATTTAGCACTTGATAAGCTGAAGTTTTTGTCATATAGTCAAAACTTTTGTTATGACTTTTAACCAAAACATGAGCTTAAAAAGCAGAATTCATTTACTTTATGCTAAAGTTTCTTCAACAAAAATGTACTTAAAATTAATGATAAAGGACACAAACATATTTGTCTGAAGAAAAGTCAACTAAAAAAATAATTAATGTATATTCACAAAATCTAATTTTGTGCACCAAATACTCCAATAAAAAATTTCACACAGAGTCTCTTCAAAATCTCCATAATCATGTCCTTGTTGTTCTTCTGGAGTTTCATAGCCTCTATCTTGCTTCCACTTTCCATGAGCCCAAAGATCGGCAACCAATTCTCTCCTGAATGTCAATGCCTGACTTTGATCGAAATCGAAGACATCTTCTATCTTCAACTGCATATCAATGAACTTAAGAGCAAATATACCACAATCAACACTACAAAAAGAACAAGGAAAAGAAATTGAAGAATAGTTAGCACAAAGGTGTGAAATAATAAACATGAGATGCATGGTGAAACATATGCAAAATATGTACTTGTTACCCTGCAACAGTGTCTCCATCCACTTAATTTAAAATTTTTCCACAGGTCTTTTCCTATAAAATTTATTGTGTGCCCCAAAGTCCAAGCATTTGATAGAGTGTGAGATCAACCGGGCATAATTTCTGACATGTACAAGCGCACACTAATATGTTACACTTCCCATGGAATCATACACATATATAATTTTATCTTTAAAGTTAAGAATTTCTAAAAAGTAGTGCATATATCTCTGGCCCGTCCTTGGCTTAAGTCGAAATGGAAAGAATACTTTTCTGGGAGTTTACCATGAGATACCACAGGAAAGGTTGAGGCCTTTTACATAGTTGGCAACCTTTTCATTCATTGACTCTTCAATAAACCAACTAAAGTGCGTAAGTGGCTAAATAACCGCTTCTTCTTCTTCTTCTTCAGCATGTTATTTGGATGTCTTCTTTCTCTTTGATTTGCTCTTTTTTTTATCTTCCATTCTCTTTTCCTTCCTTTTTGTAATTATCTCCATTTATTTTTCTGAAGGATGAATACCAGCAAGCTTAGTCATATACTGATAAAAAATTAAATCCGTTATCGCACATCTTGAGTTTAGATAAGTTGGAAGGTAATACCAATACATTTTGTGCAAGTATTATATGCCCACTTCCATATGCTGCAAATGAACAACAATAAATATAACCGGTGCATCAGATAGGAGAACTATAAATCTTCCTTCTCTTAGGATTTGGAAGAAGTTCTGATGCATTAGATGAGATCTGCAAAAGCAAGGAAAATATAAACATAAATATAACTGATAAAAAACACATTAGACAAAAAAAAATTCTAATCGAATTGCAGAAAATAACTACCTGGTCTAAGTGTTGAGACACTTATGGTGTTTGCATTCCAACAAATCCACTTCCTTTACCTTCAGATACGCTTATATATTCATGCAAAAAAAAGTAAATAATGGTAACTATATTTTTTAAAATAATGCAAACACGCTTCACACCTGTCTGTGAGCCAACATGTGTGAATAGATGTATTTTGCCTTTTTGATATAGCTGAACAAACTCACCAAATTCCTTTTGAGCTGCATTGAGTATTTCTGATTAATCATTCAAAAATATTAAAAAAATAAAGTAAGTAAAATTTCAAACTATAAAAAATATACTTGGATCATTGAAAAAGATAAAGACTACCTTGACGTTAGTGTTCCGCTTGGTTTCCCCAGGCTGCATCCCTTTATCGATATCAGCAGTTCCAGTTTCATTCAATTGTGCAACAACGTCATGGAGCATTGCATTATTCTCTGGAAGGAGCATTGCAATATTCTCTGGAAGGTTTTTCTCAACTCTATCTTCATTCAATTGATCATCATCGGAGAGTATTTGATTTGTCTAAATTTCTTCTGCATATATATAAAGAGGGGGGATGGATCAATGACATACATACATACATACATAAATATATATACATACATACATACATAAATATATATACATACATACATACATAAATATATATATATATATACATACATACATATATATATATATATATATATATATATATATATATATATATATATATATATATATATATATATATATATATATACCTGTAGTGAAAATTTCCTATGTACTCACACCTAGAATTTCCTTACAAATAGCTAGTATGTTTGTAAACCAATTGTCTTTCCCAATAGTGCCTCACACATCACTCGATGTCAGTTCTAAAGTACCAATAGGTGCATGTTCTCCATCGCCAAACAAATTGCATTTTGCAATATTATTGCCCAAATCACAAATTGGTGTATTTTTTCCAGTATCAACAACATGACCATATATACCTTTCTCAGTAGATGACTCTTCAGCATTTCCATCTTTACTCAGTCTATCAACACTGGAATGTTCCTTTCCAACTTATTCTTAAAAATGTTCATCACCTTCAAGAGCCACTTCCTCACGTGTAGCATTTTCATATGCGACTTTATGCGATGCATCAGGAGCAACATATTCTTCAGTAACAACTTGATCATTTGTACCTTGATTGCTTCCAACATTCTAGTTGATAACTGTTCATCATTTCCGTCTCTAATCAGTCTATCACTACTAGAACGTTCTTCTTCAACTTGTGCTTGAACATGTTTATCTCCTTCAAAAGCCACTTCGGCACATGTAGCATTTTCAGATGCGACTTTATGGATGCATTATCAACAACATCATGTTCGAAGGAGTCGTTCATCCTATCATATTGTCGACAATTCCTCAAATCAAAATTGCTATCATCTATTCCATTTGATTTGTCGACAATCTTCAACAACTTTTCAAACTTCTTATCAAAATATTCTTAGAAAAAAAATTACTAACAATGATTAATCTGAATAACATTAGCATAAACAAAAAGACTTCTCTATAAATTAGCTTACCTTCATGTCACGACCCTAAACCCGGAACCGGTTGTGATGGCGCCTGTCATGAATACAAGGCCAGCCGACACACTCCCAATTCACTTTAAGCAATTAAATTAATAAATACGAAGTCTTTAACAGAAATAAAATCCCAAAATAACAGTATAAGTTACGGAATTAAAAACAAACAAAGCCCTACATTGGGGTGTCACCAGTCATGAGCATCTAAAACAACACTAAAAGTCTGAAATTCTACTCCACTACTACATAACTGAATCAAAAGGGAATAAAACAGAAAGAGAATGCACTGGGCTATGAATCGCCAAGCAGCTACCTAGTAAATCTCCGAAGATCTAGTGGAACTATCAACCCTCAGTAGTAGGACCTGTACTGCCCGAATCTGCACATAGGGGTGCAAGGAGTAAAGTGAGTCCTCCAACTCAGTGAGTAATAACAATAAATGATGACTGAGAGATATAAAATCACGTTAAACACAATGATAAGCTATAAGCGGCAGAACACAATCAGTAACACAATTAAACAGTGAAATCTCATAAAATACCTTTTAAGTAGTCTAACAATTAAAGGAAAAGCAGCTAGAAAGGTAAACAGACAAGAATTGCCACTCGAGCTCAGTAACAACAACAGAATCAACCTCATGAGCAATATCACAGAATAATACCAGCCCCTCAGGCTATATCTCGTATCACAATGGGTATCCGCGCTCAGTGGGGGTATACAGACTCCGGGAAGGGCCCCTTACGGCCTAAACGCAATATCAAGCCATCTCGTGGCATCACAAACAGGCTCTCGGCCTCATATCAATAACAAGCCACCTCGTGGAATAGAAATCTCAGGCCCCCGGCCTCATTATCATAATCAGTATATCACTATTGCGTCGTGTAGCCCGACCCAAAAGTGTCCTCACAATACAAGCCCTCGGCCTTACTTAGTCAAAATCTCATAAGCTCATCGGGCAACAGTAAAATATGGAGCTCAGCTCAAAACATATTTAAAAATATCATTTAAGGTGTTTAAAATAGAATAACATAGCTATGTTTTTGAAACCAATAAAATATGGCATGACTGAGCACAAATGTTAAGTCAAATAGTGAGGAAAATATCAATAAAAATCCCTTAAGGGTTCAAGTAGTTGGCACAAAACCCAAATATGGCATTTAGCCTGAAACATAATAATATCAAATAATTATTATCAAATACACAGTAAAACAATCATTCGGGATGGACCAAGTCACAATTCCAGACGGTGCACGACCCCACGCTCGTCAACTAGCGTGTGTGTCACCTCAACATAGCCAAACGTTGTGTAATCCGGGGTTTCATACCCTCAAAAAAATATTTAAAATTATTACTCACCTCAATCCGGCCAAAACTCTAGCACGCAATGCCTTTGACCTTCGAATTGGCCTCCGGATGCTCCGAATCTACAAAAATCTGAATGTAATCATTAAAATATGCTAAAGGGACAAAGACCACTCGAATATAATCGAAAAACCATGGAAATCCCGAAATTACCAAAACCCGACACTCGGGCCCACATGTCGGAATTCGATAAATTTTACGTCATTAGATTCCTTATCTCCCCACGAGTTCATACATCTCAAAACTTCCAAAATCCGACCACAAAAGACCTAGATTTCTAAGCCCTAGCTTCTCTAATTTTACCCTCAATTACATCTCTAATCCACGAATTAATACCATAAAACGAGTTTTCATAATCCAAAACCTTACCTCAATGATGTCCCCATGAATTCTCTATTCAAAATCATCCAAAACTCTGAAAATTGCTTTTAAAAATGGCTAAACTCTCTAAAATTCGCAAAGGAAATAACTTATACATTCTAACCCAGGAATTTCCGCAACTGTGGTCATTCCACAACATCTGCGGTACCGTTTTTGCGATCACGACCACCACATCTGTGGTCCTCGCTTAAATTCCTATTTCCCGCATATGTGATCCTATATCCGCACCTGCGCCATCGTAGGTGTAGTCCTCCTACCACATCTTCGCCTCCCTAGCTCCTTTCCACTTCTGCGGCTCCTCCCTCGCATTTTCACCCTCGCACCTGCGGTCTCCAATCCGCAGGTGCGGAAATACCACAAGCAGAAAAATCTGCAACTTCATAAAAATCTCAAACTCTCCGTCAACCATCCGAAATCAACCCGGGCCCCGAGGACCTCAACCAATATCACAAACATAATCCATAACCATATTCAAACTTATACAAATTTTCATAACTCCTCAAACAAAATCCAATCAACCAAAAACTCATCGGATTAAGCCTAAGTTTCTAAAATCTTCCAAATTTCATTTTTGATTAAAGACCCAACCAAACCATGTCCGAATGACCGAAAATTTTGCACACACATCCCAAATGACACAATGGAAGTGCTGCAACTCTCAAAATTCCATTCCGACCCCCATATCAACATCTCACCTAGCAACCGGAAATCACCAAAAATGCCAACTTCGCCAATACAAACCTAAATCTACTCCAAACCTCCAAAATTCATTGTGATCATGGTCCTAAGTCCCAAATCATCTTCCAAAGATATTCAAACCATCCAAACTAACATCCGAGCCCTCTAAGGCATAAGTCAACATCCGGTTGATTTTTCCAATTTAAGCCTTCTTAAAAGAGACTACGTGTCTCAAACCTTCTAAAAACCTTTCCGAACCCGAACCAACCAACCCAATCACATGTAAAACTAATAATTAAAGAAAATAGAAGAAAAAATAGGGGGAAACAGAGCGGTAACTCATGAGATGATCGGCCGGGTCGTCACATCCTCCCCCTCTTAAACAAACATTCGTCCTCAAACGAAAACATACCTGAAGCCTCAATTAGGTGAGGATATCTGCTTTGTATCTACCGCTCGGTCTCGCAGGTAGCCTCCTCCATGGGTCGACCTCTCCATTGCACTTTCACTGAAGTTGTATCTTTTGATCTCAACTTTTGAACATGATGCTCCAAAATAGCTGCTGGCTCCACATCATAAGTCAGATCGCCCGCCAACTGAACCGTACTGAAATCCAGAGCGTGGAAACATGAAATAGCGGGTGCACACTCGACAAGATGGGTGGCAAAGAAAGCTCATAATCCACCTCCCCAATCCTCCTAAGTACCTCAAAAGGCCCAATGAACTGCATACTCAATTTACCCTTCTTTCCAAATCTCATAACACTCTTCATGGGTGAAACATTCAACAGAACCTTCTCACCAACCATGTAGGACACATCACGAACCTTCCTTTCCGCGTAACTCTTTTGCCTCGACTGTGCTGTACGAAGCCTCTCCTAAATCACATTCACCTTGTATGAAGCATCCTGTACCCAATAGTCTGGCCTTGCCCGGCTTAAACCATTTAATTGGAGATCTACACCGCCTCCCATACAAAGCCTCATATAGAGCCATCTGAATACTCGACTGGTAACTATTGTTATAAGCAAACTCTGTGAGCGGTAGAAACAGATCCTATAACCCTCTGAAATTAATGACACAAGCGTATAACATGTCCTCCAATATCTGAATAGTCCGCACGGACTACCCGTCCGTTTGAGGGTGAAAAGTTATGCTCAGCTCAACCTGAGTACCCAACTCTTGTTGTATAGACCTCCACAACCGTGAAGTAAACTGATTGCCCCAATATAAAATCATGGATACTGGGACACCATGAAAACTAACAATCTTCCGAATATATATCTCCGCAACCTGCTCTAAAGAGTAAGTAGTACAGATAGTAATGAAGTGCATGGACTTGATTAGCCGATCTACAATTACCAAATAGCATCGAACTTCTTCAAAGTCCGTGGGAGCCCAACTACAAAATCCATGGTGATCCGCTCCAACTTCCACTCTGGAATATCCATCCGCTGAAGTAAGCCACCCGGTCTCTGATGCTCATATTTCACCTGCTGACAATTGAGACAACTACAAATCCCACAATGTCTTTCTTCATTCTCCTCCACCACTAATGCTGTCTCAGATCCTGATACATCTTCGCGGTACCCAGATGAATGGAATACAGCGATGTTACGACCCCAGTTTGCCCTCCGTGAACATGCCGTGATGGCACCTAGTCCCTACGACTAGGTAAGCCTAACAATCCGGAAACAAATAACTTGCAGAAATTATAACTTAAATCAAGATTTACCAAAATGGAAAGTGGAATATAGAATGACACCTGGCACGTACAACACAATATCTCAACTACTACAATACTATACCAAAACCCAGAAACTCACGGGAACATAAGCTAACAGAATGTAATACACTGCTCTAATATCCAGAATGTCTAGAACAACAGTAAGAAGGAAGGCTCACTACTAAAAGATAGAATAAGATAGAGACTCCTTGGTCTGCTGACGCGGTAGATGTACCTTAAAGTCTCTGCTATCTCTCTCTGCCTCGAGGGTGATACGCCTGGGTAGAGGTACCTGAATCTGCAGATGAAAAACATGCGCAAAAAGGGCATGAGTACACCACAGTGGTACTCAGTAAGTGCGAAGCCTAACCTCGGTTGGATAGTGACGAGCAAGGTCAGGGCCCTACTGAGATAAGACATAATAAATGATAGGATAAATAAATAGCATAAACAGAGTCTACAGCGAGAATCTAACTAGGATAAATAAGGAATACAATACAGAAAGCAGAAATAAGACAATACAAGAAAATGCTGCTCACAACAGGAATGATAATCGGGGATCTCTTGGTATCCTCACAATATACGCGAGAGATCTCGTGGTATCCCGAGGATCTCTCTCTCTCTCTCTCTCTCTCTCTCTCTCTATATATATATATATATATATATATATATATATATGTGTGTGTGTGTGTGTGTGTGTGTGTGTGTGCCAGGGATCTCCTGGTATCCCGCACTCTTAGTGTAGAACATAACACCTGCAGGGGGACCTACTGGGATACCATCCCGTAGTCCAACTATCAATACGCGGGGATCTACCGGAACCCCGGTCTGTAGTACCAAATGTAAATACCCAGTAGTTTTATATAACCGTGTAAAGGGATCTATCAGGAATTGAACCTGCAGTCCGAAAGTAAATGTGTAGGGGGATCTATCGGGAATCAAACCCGTAGTCCCAACGTAAATATATAGGGGTATCCTTTAGGAATCTAACCCACAGTCCCAAAGTAAACAGACAAGGGGGGGGGGGAGCTACTAGAATCTCACATCCGTAGTACCAATTTAATTACACAACAACAACAAGGAGATATTCAGAAATAAAATTCCATCCCCACGCAACAAGTAATTCTAGCCTAACACACTTCACGTAATGTAACCCAGGGCAACTTGGCAAATAGTCAATTTTAAATCAACTAAACATGCTCTTGTAACTGACAACAGGCTAAAATTTGCACGTATAAAAGGAAACAGATAAGAAAGGAACTCAGTTTTAAGTACTTAAAGAAAAATCAAATTTTCAACAATTAGCTCATGTACGCGCTCGTCACCTCACGTACAAGGTATTCAATCACCAAATATCATATCCTAAGGGGAAAGGTTTCCCACAGAAGGTTAGACAAGTCACTTACCTCGAATCGGCTCAAAGTCAACTAGAAACCATGCCTTTTGCCACGAGTATTCGACTCCGAATGTCCCAAATTTATTCAATTCAATTACATATCATAAATAACATCTCAAAAAATTGATTCTACTATTTAATTCAAAGTTAAGTCGCGAAATTAAGTAAAATGACCAAAATACCCCTCAGGCCAACATCTCGGAATCAGATGAATTTAACATTTTCAGAACCCTCGTATTCTTACGAGTCCACCCATATATAAATCTCTCAAATCGGAGTTCAAACACCCATTCAAAACTCAAAAATTCGGTCTATGATGTTTTATCAATTTTCATCTAAACTCCGAAATTAAAAGGAGAATTTGTGATTAGATTAGTGGGTTATAAGCAAAAAGGTATTTAGAATCGTTACCCAATCAATGCCTCTAAAAAACCCTCGAAATCTTTCCCAAATACGAGCTCCCAAGCTTGAGTTTTGGTAAAAATGGTTAACCCTCAGATTTTGAAATGTTTATACTGCCCAGTTATTTAATGAATCGCGAACGCGAAAGAAGTCATGCGTTCGAGAAGAAGCAAAATGAAGGCTGCTAAATTGTGCTTCGCCAACGTAGAAGCAGGATCGTGAACCCAAAGGAGGAAAATATGGTGGCCCGGGATTTACTCTTCGTGAACGTGTGGAACAATACGCGAACGTGAAGGGTGTACTTTGCAAAGGTACGCAAACGCGAGGTTGGGTATGCAAACGCGAAGGAGGAAATGATAGGGCTTCGCGAAAGCGGGGGCATTGAACACGAACACGAAGAAGAAATTGGTCCTCCTCCAAGATTACTCTACACGAACGCGTGCAGGAGGACGCGATCGCGAAGAGGAAAAGGGGTCTGCAACAGCTGAAGGATTTTTTGCAATTTCACACAACTCCAAAATGCTCCGTTGAGCATCCGAAGCACACCTGAGCCCCCCAGGACCTCAACCAAACCTACGGACATATCCCATAACATCATTCAAACTTTTACTAATACTTAAACAACCTAAAACAACATCGGAAACTCGAATTAATCAATGATTTTAGCCTAAGAACTTCAAATTCTATCAAAACACGCTTCCGATCAAAAACCTAACCAAACCATGTCCGAATGGCTTGAAATTTTACACACACATCCCAAAAGACATGACGGAGCTACTGCAACTTCCCGAATTCCATTCTGACCCTCGGATAAAAATCTCACTATCAGATCGAAAACTTTCAAAATTTAAACTTCGGCATTTCAAGCGTAAATTAGATACGGACCTCCAAGACACATTCCGAACACGCTCCCAACCCCAGAATCACCTAACGGCGATCTTTCGGAGACTTCGAGGTATATCTTCCACGTCTGCAGACTGAGGATTATCCCTCCATTCTATCTTGTAGTTACAGCCCTTCTGTATTTACTGTGTTTTAAAAATTCGGGAGTTAGAGCTTTATGTATATTTCTTAGCTTATGATTTTATGAGATTCTGGGTTTTGAAAAAAATACTGGTATTCTAAAGTTGTATGGTGTATGCCTAGTGGCACTATAACCACTTTTTTATTTACCATTTTGTTTTTACTTATTTTTTTCCACAAATTGGTTTATTTTCTGCATTATTAAGCTTACCTAGTCGTAGGGACTAGGTTCCGCCACAATGGTTCACGGTGAGCGAAACGGGGTCGTGAAAATTATATTGATCCAGAAAGAGATGAGGAAAACACATAACTACAAACAAAAACATCCGCGTCTATGGGCTAAAGTTATA
The DNA here is from genome assembly GCA_026770625.1 of Nicotiana glauca. Taxonomy (NCBI): domain Eukaryota; kingdom Viridiplantae; phylum Streptophyta; class Magnoliopsida; order Solanales; family Solanaceae; genus Nicotiana; species Nicotiana glauca. The sequence goes on along the minus strand of MU752027.1, from coordinate 57,113 downwards.
AAAAATGAACCTAATAACTTCAACATATACAGAATTTGCTGAAGTAAAAAAAAAGCACAGCATTAATACATAAAAAAAGATTACAAACACTAAGCAACATCATCGTCGTCATCATCATCACAGTACTCCTCAATTTCTCAAAATATCTCATCATCATCAGTATCGGAGATAACTATAGGGTACTCAAGCAAAAGACCACAGAGTCTAACGAGATCATTCTTCAACTTGTTGAATTCATCTTGCGCTGACTTTTTTCAATGAATACTCTATCCATAAGAGAAAGAAGAGTCTTGAGGTTGTTTTTTGCAGCTTGGAATAGTCGCCTCCGATGGGAAACTTAAAACTATCAAACGGCTGCACAACCTTGTCAAACGAGGTTGAATAACCTCCACAACTTCGTTCCAGGTTAAGCTTGTTTTGGTATGATTCATTGGCAAAAACCTGTGGTCTGATTCTCTCCCAATCAGCCTTTATTTGATCCGACAAAAGCATAAGATTAGACATAGGTTTGTTATTATACCACTCACACTTCAAACTCCCCCACTTCTGCTTAATTTCATTGATATTTGGCTTCCTACTTCTGCTTGCACCATACATTGTTTCTTTAACAAAAGCTAAAAGACTAAGGATGAATATAAATTTAAAGAAATATAATGGAAGTCTATGAATGACTATGAAATTTTCAAGTGAAGAGATTGTTAATATAGACAAAGAGTGCACCTAATCAATGTAATATCTATAGATGTAAGAGTAATTTTTCAGGTGTTTTTACTGTTTTACGTTTAGAGAAATTGAATGAAACAAGATAAATAGGTAATAAAACAAGTATCTGGTAAATAAAAAAAGAAATTTAACTTCAGCCCTAATAAGACCACAATTTTTCTGTAGTAAAAAAATAACTTCAGCCTGAAAATTTTTCACATAATCAATGTAAGTGGAAAAGTAATTTTTTGGGTCATCTACTAAATGGTCAAACAAATTTAAATGAAAGATGAAGTTGGTGATAAAAGACAAAATGTAGCTAGTAAATGCAAAAAAGATAAGTATCTAGTTAAAAAATACCAAAACATGCTGATGTTTTTGTCATAAGCTTATTTAAAAACTTTAGCAGAAACGTAATGCTTTTTCAAAAAACTTAACCCAATGTGCTGAAGTTATTTAGTTCATTTCTAAAAACTTTAGCACTTGATAAGCTGAACTTTTTTTCTTGGATTCAATAGTTTTTGTCGTAAAGCTTTTTTAAAAAGCTTCATCTCAATATGCTTAAGTTATTTAGTGTATTTCTGAAAACTTCGACACTTGGTAAGTTAAAGTTTTTGTCCTGGACTCGATATTTTTTGTCCTAAAGCTTTTTTAAAAAACTTGAGCAGTTTGTGCTGAAGTTATTTAATGTATTTCTAAAAACTTTAGCACTTGATGAGCTGAAGTTTTCGTCCTATAGTCGACACTTTGTTATGACTTTTAACAAAAATTTTAGCTTAAAAAGCAGAAGTTATTTACTTCATGCTGAAGATTATCATGTTGAATTTCAAAAAAAATATACTTAAAATTCATGAAAAAGGTCACAAACATATTTGATTCAATCCAAGTCAAATAAAAAACTAATTAATGCGAATAGAACAAATATTTAAAAAAAATCACATAATTCACACAAAATAATGTATATTTATAAAAAGTAGCTAGTAAATGCAAAAATTATAGGTAGGTGTTAGGTGATAAATAAAAAAAATTAGCTAATAAATGCAAAAATGATAAGCATCAAGCTAAAAAAATACCAAAACATGTTGACGTTTTTGTCATAAAGCTTTTTTAAAAAATTCAACCCAATGTGCCGAAGCTTTTTAGTGTATTTCTAAAAACTTCAGCACTTTATAAGCTGAAGTTTTTGTCCTGGATTCAATAGTTTTTGTCATAAAGCTTTTTCAAAAAAACTTCAGCAGACACTGTTGAAGCTATTTAGTGAATTTCTAAAAATTTTAGCACTTGATAAGCTGAAGTTTTTGTCCTGGATTCAATGGCTTTTGTAGTAGAGCATTTTCAAAAAACCTTAGCACAAACTGCTGAAGTTATTTCGTGTATTTCTAAAAAATTTAGCACTTGATAAGCTGAAGTTTTTGCCATATAGTCAAAACTTTTGTTATGACTTTTAACCAAAACATCAGCTTAAAAAGCAGAATTCATTTACTTTATGCTAAAGTTTCTTCAACAAAAATGTACTTAAAATTAATG
>MU752027.1:39355-50577 GCA_026770625.1 Nicotiana glauca | reverse complement strand
TTTTTCAAAAAAACTTCAGCAGACACTGTTGAAGCTATTTAGTGAATTTCTAAAAATTTCAGCACTTGATAAGCTGAAGTTTTTGTCCTGGATTCAATGGCTTTTGTAGTAGAGCATTTTCAAAAAACCTTAGCACAAACTGCTGAAGTTATTTCGTGTGTTTCTAAAAAATTTAGCACTTGATAAGCTGAAGTTTTTGTCATATAGTCAAAACTTTTGTTATGACTTTTAACCAAAACATGAGCTTAAAAAGCAGAATTCATTTACTTTATGCTAAAGTTTCTTCAACAAAAATGTACTTAAAATTAATGATAAAGGACACAAACATATTTGTCTGAAGAAAAGTCAACTAAAAAAATAATTAATGTATATTCACAAAATCTAATTTTGTGCACCAAATACTCCAATAAAAAATTTCACACAGAGTCTCTTCAAAATCTCCATAATCATGTCCTTGTTGTTCTTCTGGAGTTTCATAGCCTCTATCTTGCTTCCACTTTCCATGAGCCCAAAGATCGGCAACCAATTCTCTCCTGAATGTCAATGCCTGACTTTGATCAAAATCGAAGACATCTTCTATCTTCAACTGCATATCAATGAACTTAAGAGCAAATATACCACAATCAACACTACAAAAAGAACAAGGAAAAGAAATTGAAGAATAGTTAGCACAAAGGTATGAAATAATAAACATGAGATGCATGGTGAAACATATGCAAAATACGTACTTGTTACCCTGCAACGGTGTCTCCATCCACTTAATTTAAAATTTTTCCACAGGTCTTTTCCTATAAAATTTATTGTGTGCCCCAAAGTCCAAGCATTTGAGAGAGTGTGAGATCAACCGGGCATAATTTCTGACATGTACAAGCGCACACTAATATGTTACACTTCCCATGGAATCATACACATATATAATTTTATCTTTAAAGTTAAGAATATCTAAAAAGTAGTGCATATATCTCTGGCCCGTCCTTGACTTAAGTCGAAATGGAAAGAATACTTTTTTGGGAGTTTACCATGAGATACCACAGGAAAGGTTGAGGCCTTTCACATAGTTGGCCACCTTTTCATTCATTGACTCTTCAATAAACCAACTAAAGTGCGTAAGTGGCTAACGGCGATCTTTCGGAGACTTCGAGGTATATCTTCCACGTCTGCAGACTGAGGATTATCCCTCCATTCTATCTTGTAGTTACAGCCCTTCTGTATTTACTGTGTTTTAAAAATTCTGGAGTTAGAGCTTTATGTATATTTCTTAGCTTATGATTTTATGAGATTCTGGGTTTTGAAAAAAATACTGGTATTCTAAAGTTGTATGGTGTATGCCTAGTGGCACTATAACCACTTTTTTATTTACCATTTTGTTTTTACTTATTTTTTTCCACAAATTGGTTTATTTTCTGCATTATTAAGCTTACCTAGTCGTAGGGACTAGGTTCCGCCACAATGGTTCACGGTGAGCGAAACGGGGTCGTGAAAATTATATTGATCCAGAAAGAGATGAGGAAAACACATAACTACAAACAAAAACATCCACGTCTATGGGCTAAAGTTATAAAAAATGAACCTAATAACTTCAACATATACAGAATTTGCTGAAGTAAAAAAAAAGCACAGCATTAATACATAAAAAAAGATTACAAACACTAAGCAACATCATCGTCGTCATCATCATCACAGTACTCCTCAATTTCTCTAAATATCTCATCATCATCAGTATCGGAGATAACTATAGGGTACTCAAGCAAAAGACCACAGAGTCTAACGAGATCATTCTTCAAACTGACATGCTCTTCTAACTGACAACAGGCTAAAATTTGCACGTATAAAAGGAAACAGATAAGAAAGGAACTCAGTTTTAAGTACTTAAAGAAAAATCAAATTTTCAACAATTAGCTCATGTACGCACTCGCCACCTCATGTACAAGGTATTCAATCACCAAATATCATATCCTAAGGGGAAAGGTTTCCCACAGAAGGTTAGACAAGTCACTTACCTCGAATCGGCTCAAAGTCAACTAGAAACCATGCCTTTTGCCACGAGTATTCGACTCCGAATGTCCCAAATTTATTCAATTCAATTACATATCATAAATAACATCTCAAAAAATTGATTCTACTATTTAATTCAAAGCTAAGTCACGAAATTAAGTAAAATGACCAAAATACCCCTCAGGCCAACATCTCGGAATCAGATGAAATTAACATTTTCAGAACCCTCGTATTCTTACGAGTCCACCCATATATAAATCTCTCAAATCGGAGTTCAAACACCCATTCAAAACTCAAAAATTCGGTCTATGATGTTTTATCAATTTTCATCTAAACTCCGAAATTAAAAGGAGAATTTGTGATTAGATTAGTGGGTTATAAGCAAAAAGGTATTTAGAATCGTTACCCAATCAATGCCTCTGAAAACCCCTCGAAATCTCTCCCAAATACGAGCTCCCAAGCTTGAGTTTTGGTAAAAATGGTTAACCCTCAGATTTTGAAATGTTTATACTGCCCAGTTATTTAATGAATCGCGAACGCGAAAGAAGTCATGCGTTCGAGAAGAAGCAAAATGAAGGCTGCTAAATTGTGCTTCACCAATGTAGAAGCAGGATCGTGAACCCAAAGGAGGAAAATATGGTGGCCCGGGATTTACTCTTCGTGAACGTGTGGAACAATACGCGAACGTGAAGGGTGTACTTTGCAAAGGTACGCAAACGCGAGGTTGGGTATGCAAACGCGAAGGAGGAAATGATAGGGCTTCGCGAAAGCGGGGGCATTGAACACGAACACGAAGAAGAAATTGGTCCTCCTCCAAGATTACTCTACACGAACGCGTGCAGGAGGACGCGATCGCGAAGAGGAAAAGGGGTCTGCAACAGCTGAAGGATTTTTTGCAATTTCACACAACTCCAAAATGCTCCGTTGAGCATCCGAAGCACACCTGAGCCCCCCAGGACCTCAACCAAACCTACGGACATATCCCATAACATCATTCAAACTTTTACTAATACTTAAACAACCTAAAACAACATCGGAAACTCGAATTAATCAATGATTTTAGCCTAAGAACTTCAAATTCTATCAAAACACGCTTCCGATCAAAAACCTAACCAAACCATGTCCGAATGGCTTGAAATTTTACACACACATCCCAAAAGACATGACGGAGCTACTGCAACTTCCCGAATTCCATTCTGACCCTCGGATAAAAATCTCACTATCAGATCGAAAACTTTCAAAATTTAAACTTCGGCATTTCAAGCGTAAATTAGATACGGACCTCCAAGACACATTCCGAACACGCTCCCAACCCCAGAATCACCTAACGGCGATCTTTCGGAGACTTCGAGGTATATCTTCCACGTCTGCAGACTGAGGATTATCCCTCCATTCTATCTTGTAGTTACAGCCCTTCTGTATTTACTGTGTTTTAAAAATTCGGGAGTTAGAGCTTTATGTATATTTCTTAGCTTATGATTTTATGAGATTCTGGGTTTTGAAAAAAATACTGGTATTCTAAAGTTGTATGGTGTATGCCTAGTGGCACTATAACCACTTTTTTATTTACCATTTTGTTTTTACTTATTTTTTTCCACAAATTGGTTTATTTTCTGCATTATTAAGCTTACCTAGTCGTAGGGACTAGGTTCCGCCACAATGGTTCACGGTGAGCGAAACGGGGTCGTGAAAATTATATTGATCCAGAAAGAGATGAGGAAAACACATAACTACAAACAAAAACATCCACGTCTATGGGCTAAAGTTATAAAAAATGAACCTAATAACTTCAACATATACAGAATTTGCTGAAGTAAAAAAAAAGCACAGCATTAATACATAAAAAAAGATTACAAACACTAAGCAACATCATCGTCGTCATCATCATCACAGTACTCCTCAATTTCTCTAAATATCTCATCATCATCAGTATCGGAGATAACTATAGGGTACTCAAGCAAAAGACCACAGAGTCTAACGAGATCATTCTTCAAACTGACATGCTCTTCTAACTGACAACAGGCTAAAATTTGCACGTATAAAAGGAAACAGATAAGAAAGGAACTCAGTTTTAAGTACTTAAAGAAAAATCAAATTTTCAACAATTAGCTCATGTACGCACTCGCCACCTCATGTACAAGGTATTCAATCACCAAATATCATATCCTAAGGGGAAAGGTTTCCCACAGAAGGTTAGACAAGTCACTTACCTCGAATCGGCTCAAAGTCAACTAGAAACCATGCCTTTTGCCACGAGTATTCGACTCCGAATGTCCCAAATTTATTCAATTCAATTACATATCATAAATAACATCTCAAAAAATTGATTCTACTATTTAATTCAAAGCTAAGTCACGAAATTAAGTAAAATGACCAAAATACCCCTCAGGCCAACATCTCGGAATCAGATGAAATTAACATTTTCAGAACCCTCGTATTCTTACGAGTCCACCCATATATAAATCTCTCAAATCGGAGTTCAAACACCCATTCAAAACTCAAAAATTCGGTCTATGATGTTTTATCAATTTTCATCTAAACTCCGAAATTAAAAGGAGAATTTGTGATTAGATTAGTGGGTTATAAGCAAAAAGGTATTTAGAATCGTTACCCAATCAATGCCTCTGAAAACCCCTCGAAATCTCTCCCAAATACGAGCTCCCAAGCTTGAGTTTTGGTAAAAATGGTTAACCCTCAGATTTTGAAATGTTTATACTGCCCAGTTATTTAATGAATCGCGAACGCGAAAGAAGTCATGCGTTCGAGAAGAAGCAAAATGAAGGCTGCTAAATTGTGCTTCACCAATGTAGAAGCAGGATCGTGAACCCAAAGGAGGAAAATATGGTGGCCCGGGATTTACTCTTCGTGAACGTGTGGAACAATACGCGAACGTGAAGGGTGTACTTTGCAAAGGTACGCAAACGCGAGGTTGGGTATGCAAACGCGAAGGAGGAAATGATAGGGCTTCGCGAAAGCGGGGGCATTGAACACGAACACGAAGAAGAAATTGGTCCTCCTCCAAGATTACTCTACACGAACGCGTGCAGGAGGACGCGATCGCGAAGAGGAAAAGGGGTCTGCAACAGCTGAAGGATTTTTTGCAATTTCACACAACTCCAAAATGCTCCGTTGAGCATCCGAAGCACACCTGAGCCCCCCAGGACCTCAACCAAACCTACGGACATATCCCATAACATCATTCAAACTTTTACTAATACTTAAACAACCTAAAACAACATCGGAAACTCGAATTAATCAATGATTTTAGCCTAAGAACTTCAAATTCTATCAAAACACGCTTCCGATCAAAAACCTAACCAAACCATGTCCGAATGGCTTGAAATTTTACACACACATCCCAAAAGACATGACGGAGCTACTGCAACTTCCCGAATTCCATTCTGACCCTCGGATAAAAATCTCACTATCAGATCGAAAACTTTCAAAATTTAAACTTCGGCATTTCAAGCGTAAATTAGCTACGGACCTCCAAGACAAATTCCGAACACGCTCCCAACCCCAGAATCACCTAACGGAGCTAAAGAAACATAAGATTTCCATTCCAAGGCTGTCTTCACACTGTTCCGACTACGGGCAACTTTCCAACACTTAAGCTCTCATTTAGGGACTAAGTGTCCCAAAACTCTCCGAAACTCAAAACCGAACATCTCACCAATTTAATTTAGCAGAAATAAACTTAGGGAAAGCAGTTACAAGGGGATCGAGGCGTAAATTCTTAAGACGATCGGTCGGGTCATCACATCTTCCTACACTTAAACATTTATTCATCCTGGAACGAGCTTAGAGACATACCTGAAGTAGTGAAAAGATGAGGGTAACTGTTGCACATATCCTGCTCAGTTTCCCAGGTCACCTCCTCGACCGGCTGACCCTACCACTGAACCTTTACTAAAGCAATGTTCTTTGACCTCAACTTTCTGACCTACATGTCCAATATAGCCACTGGCTCCTCAACATAGGATAGATCCTTGCCCAATTGGACTGAACTAAAATCCAACACGTGCAACGGGTTACCATGATATCTCTGGAGCATCAAAACATGAAATACCGGATAAACTCCTGCCAAACTGGGAGGTAAGGCAAGCTCATAAGAACTCTCCCCAACATACCTCAATACCTCAAAAGGGTCAATAAATCTCGAACTCAACTTCCCTTTCTTCCCAAATATCATAACGCCCTTCATAGGCTAAACCCGAAGATGAACCTGCTCTCCGACCATATACGACACATCACGAACCTTCTTGTCCGCGTAGCTCTTGTATCTGGACTGGGTTGTCTGGAGTCTATCCTGAATCACCTTAACCTTCTCCAATGCATCCTCAACCAACTTTGTATCCAATAGCCTGGCCTCATCTGGCTCAAACCAACCCACCAGAGATCTACACCTCCTACCATATAAAGCCTCATACGGCGCAATCTGAATGCTGGACTGATAACTATTTTTGTAAGCAGACTCCGCCAATGGTATGAACTGATCCCAAGACCCTCCAAACTCGATCACACACGCATGGAGCATATCCTCAAAAATCTGAATAGTGCGCTCGGACTGTCCGTCCATCTAGGGTGAAAAGCTATGCTCAACTCCACCCGAGTACCCAACTCCTGTTGAACGGCCCTCTAGTACCGTGATGTGAACTGAGTACCTCTGCCTAAAATAATAGAAACTGGAATACCACGTAGACGGATAATCTCCCGGATATAAATCTCTGCCAACCGCCCCGAAGAATAAGTGGTACACACAGGAATGAAATGAGCGGACTTCGTTAGTCGATCCACAATAACCCAGATAGCATTAAACTTGTTCAAGGTCCGTAGGATTCCAGTTACAAAGTCCATGGTGATATGCTCCCACTTCCACATCCACGCTCTCTATCTGCTGAAGCAACCCACTCGGTCTCTGGTGCTCGTACTTCACCTATTGGCAGTTGAGGCATCTAGCTACATATCCAACTATATCCTTCTTCATCTGCCACCACAAATAGTTTTGCCTCAAATCCTGATATATCTTCGCGGCACCCGGATGGATGGGATACAGCGAACTGTGGGCCTTCTCTAGAATCACCTCACGTAGCCCATCAAAATTGGGTACACAAACTCGACCCTGCAAACTCAATACTCCGTCCTTGCCAATGGCCACATCTCTGGCACCACCATGCTGAACCCTGTCCTTAAGGACAGGCAAATGAGGGCCATCATACTATCGTTCCCTGATTCGATCAAATAATGAAGATCGAGAAACCACACAAGCTAGAACCCGACTAGGCTGTGAAAGATCCAATCTCACAAACTGGCTGGTAAGGCCTTAACATCCATCGCCACAGGCCTCTCTGATACTGGTAAATATGCCAAACTCTCCGCCCGATGACTTAAGGCATCAACTACTATTGTGGCCTTCCCCGGTGATACAAAATATTGATGTCATAATCCTTCAGCAACTCTAACCACCTTATCTAGCACAAATTTAAACCCTTATGGTTGGACAAATGCTGCAAACTTCCATGATCAGTATAAATCTCACAAGGCACACCGTATAGATAATGGCAACAAATCTTCAGGGCATGAACAATAGTAGCTAACTCAAGGTCGTGGACAGGGTAATTCTTCTCATGTATCTTCAACTGTCTGGATGCGTAGGCAATCACCCTACCATCCTGCATCAACGCCGCTCCGAGGCAAACCTGTGAGGCATCACAATAAACTGTATAAGACCCCAAACCAGTAGGCAATATCAAAATTAGGGTTGTATTCAAAGATATCTTGAGCTTCTGAAATCTCGCCTCACACTCCTCTGTCCACTGAAATGGAGCACCCTCCTGGGTCAATCTAGTCATAGGGGCTCAATCGATGAAAAACCCTCCACAAAATGACGGTAGTAGCCCGCCAAGCCAAGGAAAATGCGAATCTCTATACCTGAGGATGGCCGGCTCTACAAGGCCTCTACCTTCTTTGGATCCACCTGTATGCCATCACTCGATACAACGTGGACCAAGAATGCCACAGAATCCAACCTCAACTCACATTTTGAGACCTTTGCATATAACTTCTTTTCTCTCTGATTCTGAAGCACGGTCCTCAGGTGCTGCTCATGATCTTCTCGACTCCAGGAATATACTTGAATATAATCAATAAAAACAAAAAATAATAAGTCAAGATAGGGTTGGAACACACTATACATCAAATGCATAAAAGCTGATGGCGCATTGGTCAGCCCAAAATGACATAACTAGGAATTCGTAATGACCATATCGAGTCTTAAAGGCATTCTTCGGCATATCTGGCTCCCGAATCTTCAACTGATCGTAACCTAAGTGCAAGTCAATCTTAGAAACACTTGTGCGCCCTTAAGTTGGCCAAGCAGATCATTAATACGAGGCAAAAGATAACGGTTCTTCACTTTAAACTTATTCAACTAGTGATAATCGATAGACACACGCATAGAACCATCTTTTATCTTCCCAAACAAAATAGGAGCACCCCAAGGTGAAACACTGGGTTGAATAAAACCCTTACCAAGCAGTTCCTGTAACTGACCCTTCAATTGCTTCAACTCAGGAGAATCCATACGATACGGAGGAATAAAAATGTACTGAGTGCCCGGCAACAAATAAATGACAAAATGAATGTCTCTATCATGTGGCATGCCTGGAAGATCAGTTGGAAATACATTGGAATAATCCCGTACCACTGGGACTAAATCAGTAGAAGGGGTATCAACACTGACATCTCTCAAATAAGCTAAATAATCGGCACAACACTTCTCAACCATACGCTGAGCTTTAAGAAAAGAGATAACTCTATTGGGAGTGTCATCTAAAGTACCACTCCAATAAACACGTGGTACATCTAGCACAGCCAGCATCACGGTTTTGGCAAGACAATCAAGAATAGCATAATAGGGCAACAACCAATCCATGCCTAAAATAATATCAAAATCAACCTTACTGAGTAACAATAAATCTGCTCTGGTCTCAAAACCACGAATAGTAACCAAACATGACCGATAAATGCGGTCCACAATAAGAGAATCCCCCATAGGAGTAGAAGCATATACAGGAGAACTCAAAGAAATCTCGAGAGACACCCAAATTCGCAGCAAAATAAGGAGACACATAAAAATAATTGGATCCTAGATTGAATAGAATTGGTACTCCTTTATAACAAACATGACAATACATGTGATGACAGAATCAGAGACAAGAACCTCGGTGAGGGCAGGTGGGGTAGAACCTGGGGCTGTAACCATATCCTGAGAATTTTGGGGGGCACGCTGTGACTGAGTAGTTTGTGAAGATGCACCCCTCCCAAGTTTGTGCTAGTCCGTAACCATGTGGCGTATGTCACCACACTCAAAGAAACCTCGCGGCTGACGTGGTGGTGGAAATTGTGCGGTACGGGTACTCCAAGACCCCTGAACACCTGAAACCCTATATGAAATTTGAGATTCAAACTCAGCTGGCTAGCCCAAAAAACCTCTACCATTTCGTACTCTTCCTCCAAAATAAGGGCCAGTGGGTCTCCCCAATCTAAGAGGTCTACTCACTCATCTGTACTCTCCCTCTTGACCTCGTCTGTCCTCTCTCTCCTGTACCCACCTATCCCCTACTCGGCAAGAGGTCCTCACCACCCACTGAACTGGGACCACAGGCTGTGTCGTCATGACACCTGGAACCTGACCAATGGAAACTCGCTGCTCTGGAGTGGGGGCGGCGGGAGTTTGGGTCTCTCCCCCGATCTGTGAAGTAGTCGGTACAACCTGAATAAAACCAGCCTGAATCAATGTACCAAACATGCTCAGGAACTGCCCAAAGTCTCCTGAAGAGCTGGAGTAGTAGTAGTCGTACACGTGTCAGGTGCCTGAACTCCGGCTGGATCTATTGATGGTACCTCAGCGATACCTCGTGCAGGTTCTCTTGTTACACCACATGCGCATCCTCGACCTCTATCTCGGCCCCGGCCCCGGCCCCTACCCCAGCCCCGGCCCCGATCCCGGCCCCAGCCCCGACCACAGCCCCGGCCCCAACCTCTGACGGCTGCAGTAGGGGGCGCGGGTGCCTGATCATCTCGAGTAGCACATGTCCTCACCATTTGTGAGAGAATAGAAGGCCGAAGTTTAGGATTGTGATGTCAAAAATCTCGCACAACAAGGAATCAAATGAAGTGAAATTTTGCTAACGGTTACATAGCCTCTTGTAGATAAGTACAGACGTCTCCGTACCAATCAGCAAGACTCTAATAAATCGTCTTGTGTTCTGTGACTCCTATGAACCTATAGCTCTGATACCAACTTGTTACATCCCTAATTCACCCTTCGTAAACATGTCATGATAGCACCTAGTCCTTACGACTAGGTAAGCCCAACAATGCGGAAACAAATAACTTACGAAAATTATAACTCAAATCTAGATTTACCAAAATGGAAAGCGGAATATAGAATGCCACTTGGCACATACAGCACAATATCTCAACTACTACAACACTATCCCAAAAATTAGAAACTCACGGGAACACAAGCTAATAAAATGTAATACACTGCTCTAATCTCCAGAATGTGTAGAACAACAATAAGAAGGAAGGCTAACTACTAAAAGATAGAATAAGATAGAGACTCCTTGGTCTGCGGACGCGGCATATGTACCTCGAAGTCTCTGCTAGCTCTCTCCTCCTCAAGGGTGATATTCTTGGGCAGAGGTACCTGAATCTGCACATGAAAAACATGCGCGTAAAGGGCATGAGTACACCACAGCGGTACTCAGTAAGTGCCAAGCCTAACCTCGATTGGATAGTGATGAAGAAGGTCATGGCCCTAATGAGATAAAACATAAAAAATGATAGGATAAAGAAATAGCATAAATAGAGTCTACGGAGAGAATCTAAATAGGATAAATAAGGAATACAATACAAAAAGCAAAAATAAGACAATACAAGGAAATGATGCTAACAACAGGAATGATAACCGGGGATCTCTTGGTATCCTCACCATATATGCGAGGGATCTCTTGGTATCCAGAGAATATCTTGGTATCCTCAATAGGTAAGCCAGGGATCTCTTGGTATCCCAAGGATCTCTTGGTATCCTCAGTATATATATACATGTGCTAGGGATCTCTTAGTATCCCGCACTCTCAGTCCAGAACATAACACGTGTAGGGGGGATCTCCCGGGATACCGTCCCGTAGTCCAACTATCAGAGGGATCTATCGTGACTC
>MU752027.1:0-36908 GCA_026770625.1 Nicotiana glauca | reverse complement strand
GGGGGGGGGGGGAGCTACTGGAATCTCACATCTGTAGTCCCAATGTAAATGCATAGCAACAATAATGAGATATTCATAAATGAATTTCCATCCAAAGGCAAAAAGTAATTCTAGCCTAACATACTTCATGTAATGAAACCCAAGGAAATTTTGCAAATAGGCAATTTTACATCAACTAAATATGCTCTTCTAACTGGCAACACACTAAAATTTTCAACTATAAAAGGAAGCAGATAAGAAAGGAACTCTGTTTTAAATACTTAAAGCAAAATCAGATTTTCAACAATTAGCTCATGTATACGCTCGTCACCATACGTACAAGGTATTCCATTACCAAATATCATATCATAATAGGAAAGGTCCCCCGCACAAGGTTAGACAAGCCACTTACCTCGAATCGACTCAAAGTCAACTAGAAATCACGCCTTTTGCAACGAGTATCCGACTCCAAATGGCCCAAATCTATTCAATTCAATTAAATATCATAAATAACATCTCAAACAACTGATTCTACTATTTAATTCAAAGCTAAGATGCGAAATTAGGTAAATTGACCAAAATGCCCCTCAGACCAACGTCTCGGAATCGGATGAAATCAACATTTTTAGAATCCTCGTACTCTCACGAGTCCACTCATATATGAATCTCTCAAATCGGAGTTCAGACTCACACTCAAAACTCAAAAAGAAGTCTATGAAGTTTTATCAATTTTTCATCTAAAATCCAAAATTAAAAGGAGAATTCGTGATTAGATTAGTGAGTTATAAGCTAAAAGGTGTTTAGAATCGTTACCCAATCAATGCCTCTGAAAAACCCTAGAAATATCTCCCAAATCCGAGCTCCCAAGCTTGTGTTTTGGCAAAAATGGCTAACCCTCGGATTTTGAAATGTTTATACTGCCCAGGTGTTTAATGAATTGCGAACGCGGAAGAAGTCACGCGTTCGCGAAGAAAGAAATTGATGGCTGCTAAATTTTTTTTCGCAAACGTGGAAGCAGGCTCACAAACGCGATAGAGGACAATATGGTGGCCCAGGATTTACTCTTTGCAAACGCGTGGAACAATATGCGAACGCGAAGGGTGGACTTTGCAAAGGTACGCGAACGTGAGGTTGGGTATGCAAATGCGAAGGAGGAAATGACAGAGCTTCGCGAATGCGGGCGCACTGAATGCGAACACAAAGAAAAAATTGGTCCTCCTCCAAGATTACTCTACGCGAACGCGTAGAGGAATACGCGATCGCGAAGTGGAAAAAGGCTCTGCAACATCTGAAAGATTTTCTGCAATTTCACACAACTCCAAAATGCTCGGTTGAGCATCCGAGACACACCTGAGGCCCCCGGGACCTCAACCAAACCTACAGACATATCCCAAAACATCTTTCAAACTTATATTAATCCTTAAACCACCTAAAACAACGTCGGAAACTCAAATTAATATATAATTTAAGTGTAATAACAAACACGCTTTCGATAAAAAACCTAACCAAACCACGTCTGAATGGCCTTGAATTTTACATACGCATCCCAAAAGACATGGCGGAGCTACTGCAACTTCCGAAATTCCATTCCAACCCTCGGATAAAAATCTTACTATCAGATCGGAAACTTCAAAAATTCAAACTTCGGCATTTCAAACCTAAATTAGCTACGGACCTCCAAAACACATTTCGAACACGCTCCCAACCCCGAAATCACCTAACGGAGCTAACAGAACTATCATATTTCCATTCCGAGGCCGTCTTCACAGTGTTCTAACTATGGGCCACTTTCCAACACTTAAGCTCTCATTTAGGGACTAAGTGTCCCAAAACTCTTCGAAACTCAAAACCGAACATCCCGGCAATTAAATTTAGCAGAAATAATCTTGGGGAAAGCAGTTAATAGGGGATCAGGATGTAAATTCTTAATACAATCGGCTGGGTCGTCACACGTGAGCTACGAGCCTCCTCCAGAATCAACTCCCGAAGCCCATCCACATTGGGCACACAAATCCAGCCCTGCATCCTCAATACCCCATCATTGCTGATAGTCACAACTTTGGCATCATAATGCTGAGCTCTGTCGTTAAGGACAAGCAAATGAGGATCATCATATCCCAATACCAACTCTCGAAGAATCACAATACACAGTATAAAAACCTAAAGCTGATGGCAATACTAACACTGGAGTTGTGGTCAAGGCAATCTTGAGCTGCTGAAAGCTCTCCTAACACTCATCAGACCATTTAAATGAAACACCCTTCTAAGTCAACTTGATCAAGGGTGATGAAATAGACGAAAATCCCTAAACAAACCGACAATAATAACCCGCCAAACCAAGAAAGCTACAAATCTCTGTAGCTGAGGACGGTCTGGGACAACTCTAAACTACTTCTATCTTCTTCGGGTCCACCTAAATACCTTCGCTAGACACCACGTGCCCCAAGAAAGCCACTGAACTGATCCAAAACTCACATTTGGAGAACTTTGAATAAATCTTCTTCTCCCTCAATCATTGCAACACTACTTCAAGTGTTCTGTGTTCTCCTCCTGACTACGCGAGTACACCAGAATATCATCTATGAAGACTATGACAAGTGAGTCAATATATGGCCGGAACGCACTATTCAATAAATGCATGAACGCTGCTAGGGAATTGGTTAGCCCTAAATATATCACTAAGAACTCATAATGACCATATCAGGTCCTAAAAGTTGTCTTAAGTATATCTGAGTCCATGATTTTCAACTGGTGAAAACCCGAACGGATATCAATCTTGGAAAACACTCTCGCTCCCTAAAGTTGGTCCAGCAAATCATCGATACGAGGCAAGGGATACTTGTACTTAATTGTTACCTTGTTCAATTGCCTATAATCAATGCACATTCTCATTGTGCCATCCTTATTCTTCACAAAGAGAATAAGTGCACCCCACGGTAACACACTAGGATGAATGAACCCCTTATCCAATAGTTCCTGAAGCTGCTCCTTTAAGTCATTCAACTCTGCTGGTGCTATATGATACGGAGAAACAAAAATGGGCTGAGTGCCCGACACTAGATCAATACAAAAATTATCCCTGTCAGGTGGCATGCCTGGCAGGTCTGCAGAGGAAACATCAGGAGAATCCCTCACAACTGGAACAAAATCAATATTGGGAGCCTCTGCACCGACATCCCTCACAAATGCAAGATATGTAAATCAACCCTTCCCAAACATACGCTTGGCCTTCAAGAAAGAAACCATAATTTGTCAAACCTCACCACTCAATATGTGTCACACCAGGTATAGCCAAAGTCACTGTCTTAGCATGACAGTTCAGAATAGCCCGGTACGGAGATAAGCAGTCCATGACAAAAATGACATTGAATTCCACCATGCATAACTACAATAGATCCACTTTGGTCTCCAGACCAATAATAGAAACAACATACGACCGATACATACGGTTTGCCACAACTGTATCACACACCGGCATAGAAACATGAATAAAAGAAATAAGGGACTCGCACGGCATTTCTAGATAATGGGAAAAATAAGACGACACATAAGAGAAAGTAGAACCAAGGTAAAATAACACAAAAGCATTTGTGCCACAGACTGAGATAATACCTATAATCACCACATCTGAAGCAATCACATCAGGCCTAGCTGGAAGCACAGAGAAGCGGGCCTGACCACCACTGGATCGACCTCTCCCTCTGGGGCGACCCCTAGATGACTGTTCTCCACCACTAGCTGGCTAGGTGGCAGGTGAAGTGGTTGGGGCTATGGCTGATGACTGACCCCTCTACTGAGATGAACCCCTAAGATGACAAGGACACTGCTTCCACATGTGAACTATCTCTCCACACTCATAGCAACTCTCGGGTGCTAGAGACAGAGACTGATGGGAACCCCTATCATCAGAATGACTAGAAGACACACCTGACGTAGAAGAATCTTAAACTGACGGAGCACGAGACAAACCCTGGGCTGGAAGTGCACTGAGTGAGAAATGACCCTGTTGAGAACTGTGAGAGCCAAGCTGATGATGCCCCACGATAACCTAGGCGAGTCGACAGAGCATGCCTGAACTGACGTCCTCTGCCGTGCTGAAACCGACCCCTAGAAGGAGCACCCCTATAACTACCATGACCACTATGAGGCCTCTTGGCCTCTCTCTCCTCGCGCTCCTAGCAACGAACTGACTCAATCTCATGAGCAATATCCAGAACCTCCTCTAATGTATCAACTGACACTCTCTTCCTAGTAATGAGAACTTGAAGGTAGTAGGTGAGTCCATCAAAAAACCTCCTGATCCTCTCTCTCTCCGTAGCAACCAGCCAAATAGCATGTCGAGCTAACTCTAAGAACCTCATCTCGTATAGAGTAACAGTCATATCCCCCTGTCTTAACTGCTCGAACTGCCTATGCAGTTCCTTCTTATGTGATGTAGAACATACTTCTCCAAAAGAGCGGAGAACTGCTGCCAAGTCATAGGTGCCAAACCAATAAGCTTACGCCTCTCATATGCCTCCACACCATGTGAAGGTAGCTCCAGTAAACTGAAAGGTCGTGAATGCAACACCGTTGGTCTCCAAAATACCCGCGATGCGAAGAATCCTCTGACATTTGTCTAAGAAGCCCTGGGCATCCTCGCTCTCAGCACCACTGAAAGAAGGAGGCTGGAGTCTGCCAAACCTCTGCAATATGCGTTGCTCATCCTCTGGCATAACTGGAGCTACCTAACACTGAGCAGCTGCCATCGTCTAGGCTAGTGGTGTCTCCGATGTCTGCACTCCCCAAAGCACCAGACTAGGTATGCAGGCGGTGGGAGCCTAAGAGCCTCCTCCTACATAAAAAGTGGCTACGACAGTAGAAACCGCGAATGCTTGAGCAAGACTCGTACATACTATAAATATTTGGGCCAAATACTCCTGAAGGCATGGAATCACAATGGCATAGTTGGTGCCTGAGTTGGTGCTGCTGGAGTGTCCACAACTGGGACCTGCTCCTGAACTGGGGCGGCTGGCGGATCAGAGGTACTGCTCTAGTTGCTATGTCGGTTTTACCTCTACCCTACCACAACCTCGACCGCATCCTTGGCCTTTAGTGGCTCCAGCTGGTGGTACTAGTGTTCGTCCATCCTAATCGGTAGCGCGTGTCCTGACCATCTGTGAGAGAATAGAATAACAGAAGTTTAGAACTCGGATCAACATATTCGCATACCATGAATTTCAAGAATATGGAATTTTTTCCTAAAGGTTCTCCAGCCTCACGAGGATAAATACAGATATCTCCGTACTAGTCCATGAGACTCTACTAAAATTGCTCATGACTCATGAGATCTACGTAACCTAGACTCTGATACCAACTTGTCACGACCCTAAACCCGGACCCGGTCGTGATGGCGCCTCTCGTGATGACAAGGCCATCCGACACACTCCCAATTCACTTTAAGCAAATAAATTAATACATACAAAGTCCTTACTAGAAATAAAATCCCAAAATAACAGAATAAGTTGTGGAATTAAAAACCATCATAGCCATACATCGAGGTATCACTAGTCATGAACATCTAAAACAATACTACAAGTCTGAAAGTCTACTCCACTACTTTATAACTGAATCAAAAAAATAAAGAGAGAATGCATTGAGCTACGAATTGTAAAGTAGCTACCTAGTATATCTCCGAAGATCTGCTAGAACTATCAACCCTCAGTAGCAGGACCTGTAGCGCCCGAATCTGGACACAGGGGTGCAAGAAGAAAAGTGAGTACTCCAACTCAGTGAGTAATAACAATAAATAAAGACTGAGCGATATAAAATCACGTTAAACACAACGATAAGCTATAAGAGGCAGAACAAAATTAGTAACACAATTAGAATGCGAAATCTCATAAAACACCTTCATATTAGTCAAACAATTAAAGGAAAACCATACAAGAACTGCCCCTCGGGCTCAGTAACAACAACAGAATCATCCCCTCGAGCAATATCACAAAACAATACCAACCCCTCGGGCTATATCTCATAGCACAATGGGTATCCGCGCTCACTAGGGTTGTACAGACTCTGGGAAGGGCCCCTTATGTCCCAAGCGCAATATCAAGCCATCTCGTGGCATCATAAACAGGTTTTCGGCCTCATATCAATCACAAGCCACCTCGTGGCGTACAAATATCAGGCCCTCGACCTCATTATCATAATCAGTATATCACTGCTGCGAGGTGCAGCCTGACCCAAAAGTATACTCACAATATAGGCCCTCGACCTTACTCAGTCAGAATCTCATAAGCCCCTCGGGCAACAGTAAAATATGGAGCTAAGCTCAAAACATCTTTAAAAATATCATTTAAGGTGTTTAAAACAGTATAACATAATTGAGTTTTTGAAACTAGTAAAATATGGCATGACTGAGCACAAATGTGAAGTCAAATAGCGAGGAAAATATCAGTAAAAATCCTTTAAGGCTTCCAACATTTGTCACGAAGCCCAAATACGGTATTTATCACGAAACATAATAATATGAAACAATTAACTATCAAATACGCAATAAAACAGTCACTTTGGATGGACTAAGTCACAACCCCAACGGTGCACGACCTCATGCTTGTCATCTAGCGTGTGTGCCACCTCAACATAGCCGAACGCTATGTAATTCGGGGTTTCATACGCTTAGGAAAGTATTTAAAATCATTACTCACCTCAGTCCGGCCCAAACTCTAGCTCGCAATGCCTTTGCCCTTGGAATTGGCATCTGAATGCTTCGAATCTACCAAAATCAGAACGTAATCATCAAAATATGCTAAAGGGACAAAGCCCACACGAATATAATTGAAAAACCATGCAAATCCCAAAATTACCAAAACTCGACCCTTGGGCCCACGTCTTGGAATTCGATAAATGTTATGTCATTAGATTCCTTATCTCCCCACAAGTTCATAGATATCAAAAGTTCAAAAATCCGACCACAAATGGTTCTTCAAATACTCAATAAAAGGCATAGGTTTCTAAGCCCTAGCTTCTCTAATTTGTACCCTTAATTATAGCTTTAATCTGCAAATTAATACCATAAAAGGAGCTTCCATAATCCAAAACCTTACCTCAATTATGTCCCCTTGAATTCTCTCTTCAAAATCATCCAAACTCAAGAAATCGCTTTTAAAAATGGTGAATCTCTCTTAAATTCGCGAAGGAAATAACTTATACATTCTGACCAGGCATTTCTGCATCTACGGTCATTCCACCGCATCTGCGGTCAAGACCACTAAATCTGTGGTCCTCACTTAAATTCCCATTTCTCGTATCTGCGATCCCATATCCGCACTTGCACCATGGCAGGTGCGGTCCTCCAACTGCATATGCGGTTTTCACCTCCTTAGTTCCTTTTTGCTTTTGCGGCTCCTCCCTAGCATCTTTGCCCTCGCACCTACGGTCCCCAATTAGCATGTGTGGAAATACCATAAGCAAAGAAATCTATGGCTTCATAAAAATCTCAAACTCTCTGTCAACCATCTGCAATCAGCCCGAGGCTCTCGAGACCTCAACCAAAAGTACAAACATAACCCATAACCTTATTCAAACTTATACCAATTTTCATAACTCCTTAAAGAACATCCAATCAACCAAAAACTCATCGGATTCAAGCCTAAGTATCTAAAATCTTCCAAATTATATTTTTGATTAAAAACCAAACCAAACCATGTCTGAATGACTTGAAATTCTGCACACACATCCCAAAAGACACAACGGAACTGCTGTAACTCTCGGAATTCCATTCCGACCTCTGTATCAAAATCTCACCTACCAACCGGAAATCGCCAAAAATGCCAATTTCGCCAATACAAGCCTAAATCTACTCCAAACCTCCAAAACTTATTGCGATCACGGTCCTAAGTCCGAAATCATATTCCAAAGCTATTCAAATCATCGGAACTCACATCCGAGCCCCCTAACACATAAGTCAATATCCGGTTGATTTTTCCAACTTAAGCCTTCTTAAAAGAGACTAAATGTCTCAAATCTTTTCAAAACCTTTCCGAATCCGAACCAACCAATAATTAAAGCAAATAGAAGTAGAAATGGGGAAAAAAGAGTGGTAACTCATGAGATGACCGGTCGGGTCGTCACACTTCACTTTTTCAAAAATCGCATCCACAATAGCAGAGCGCTCATCCCGTTGAAACTTATCAAAAACTTCTTTTACGATCATACTTCTTTCTTTTTCTACATCTCTTTAATCCTCCATCATTACCCTCTAGTGTAGGGACACACAACAAAAATTCAGATATAATAGAATCCTGAAGTTCAACAAATACAGAACACAACTTCAGCTGTTATGATGTTGAAGTTCATCATAAACAGAACAAAACATTAGCTCAAAACAGGCTGTAGTTTTACAAAAACACACCAAAAAACTTCAGCTCAAAACTTACAGAACATATTGTGTTGAGTAATTCACTCTCATCAAACTCTGATGTAAAATGGTTAGAACGACTCTGGTTATAAGATAATCGCCCAATAATAAGAGTTTGATTCACTTCTTTTGATCGACTCCGATTGCTTGGTGATTTGCCAATAAGTGAAGTTCAATTCGCTTCTTTTGATAAACTCAGACTACGTAGTGATTCACCAGTTGAAGGAACTGCATTAAGTATCTTTGAACGATTCTGGCTGCATGGTAATTATCCAATTAAAGTCATTGAATTCAATTCTTCTTTTGTAGGAATTATATCCAATACCCTAAAGGCGCGATATCTCTGTTTAATATAAAAAAGTATATTATGAGGGTAAACCCCTAATACATCAACCTAATAACACAAACACAAAAATAAAAAAAATAACTTTCATCATGACTACTGAACAAATCAAAAAGGTCGTTATACTTAGGCTCTCCCACACATACATAAGGTAACATCCTGGGAACCTGAGGGGTATCAAGGTGCTCATCCTCTCTTATATACCTCTCCCGAATATCTGGGAAGCGCTCATAGAACCAAGCACATAACGGATATGGAAATCCACCAACATTATACTCAGTTCAATGGCATTTGTTCTGCTTGTCCAATGCATGTTTCGGTAACTAAATGAGTTTCTCATAACACACATTACCCCAAGAATAATCAACACAAACCTAATCATCTTCAACAATAGTTGCATACTCCTCCAGCAGAGATGAATCAGTCTTTTCCCAAACAAAATAGACTCTATAACAAGAATTTCCATAAGCTTTATAGAATTATCATCACTCTCGCATACATGACTGTGATTCACAACATTCTTTGGAATTTCATTCTGAGTCATAAAATCTCGAATATCCTTCAAGGTCACACCCTTGGACATACGAAAATAGCGCTTCATAATATTGCTCTCTCGATTAATTGGTTTTTCAACATTATGTGTTATGATCCGCAAAACGCACATAATGTGAAAGTTTTCATGGGTGAAGGAAAAATCATGGCAAAAAATCTTGAAACTAATACAGTCTCGATCATTGGTGAATATTTGAGAAAGAAATAAACAATGAACCAACTTCATGATGCATTTGAAATTCTCCATAGCCATAATATAACGAAATATACCATTATTAAGCTTATCCCGTTGTGTAGGAGTCAAGAAACTTGCAATTAAACTCTTCAAATCGTGGTTCCCCTTCAGTAACCCTTACTGTTAACCAATCTCTAAACTCAAAATATTTTTGCCCTGGTTTTGTACGTGGAGTAGTAGGGACATAAGGACCGTGGGGTATTAAAGGTTGTTCATGCGCTTTAGGTGCTTCAGATGTATTAGTTGCTTCACATGCTTTAGCTACTTTGGGATCTTTAGGTGCTTTAGGTACTATCTATTCAAAAAAAGTAAAAGATACAAAAAATAACATTAGGACATTATCAAAAAAATTAGTTAAAACTTCAACTCTAAGAAGCCCGAAGTTGGCCAACTACAAACAAAAACTTCAGCTCTAGAGCTGAAGTTCGACAGCTACAAAACAAAAACATCTGCTCTAGAGCTGAAGTTCGCCAATTACAAAAATAAAACTTCAGCTCTAGAGCAGAAGTTCTCTAGTTACAAACAAAAACTTTAGCTCTAGAGCTGCAGTTTGATAGTTACAAAACAAAAACTTCAGCTCTAGAGCTGAAGTTCTCCAGCTACAAAACAAAACCTTCAGCTCTAGACCTGAAGTTCACCAGTTATAAAAAACAACAACTTCGGCTCTACAACTGAAGTTCGCCAGTTACAAACAAAAACTTCAGCTCTAGAGCTAAAGTTCACCAGTTACAAAACAAAATATTTAGCAAAAAAGTTGTAGTTTACAAAAAAACAAAACAAAAATTCAAATTCAAAAATGCTAAAGTTCATAAAATATATAACAAATAAAAACACAAAACATGAAAGAAAACTTCAGCTCCTATTTAAGCTATCATCGAAGTATTATAAACTTCACACGCTAATAGTAACATCCATTTAACTCTCAAAATTTTTAAAAATTTCGACGTCACCAAAAATCATTGAAGAATTTATAGAATTTTCATCAACCCTAAGATACATGAAACAAACACACGTTCAAAAAAACCTAAAAATACAATAGTAAAAGTAAAACTAATGCACTTACCAAACGAAACCCTAAGAAACTATTTTATCATAAATACATGACAATCAAAACCCAAAACCAGAAATTAAATCGTAAAAAGTAATACTAAAATAAAATCCAAAAAGTTAATGCAATGTACCTTTGATTAAATCGTAATGTTATTGGGGAATAAACAGTTGAAAAATCAAAAACAACGACGAAAACTGTTTGATTTCAGAGAAGAATAAATCAAAAAACACGAATAACTGGAGAGAGAGACAGAAACAGTATAGGACTAGCGTATACTTGGACAGAAATAGTATTTTAATAAAGAAGGGCAACATAGTCTTTTTAAAAGGCTTTTAACAAAAAAAACGGGTAAGGGTGCAAACGGAAAAACAAAGCGGCTACAAGTTAAAAAGGGGCGGCCAAATAGTGCGCCCCATGCAATTTTTAAAAACTCAAAAGCCCCCCAAATACCTTCGCTTCTGTCACGACCCAAAATCCACTAAGGGTCGTGATGGCACCGAACACCACTGTCAGGAAAGCCAACACCAATTGACTTGAAATTTCTTGTTTTAACATTTTTCGAAATTGTTCCTTTTGTACATTAAACAATAAGTAATATGTTTTATTAAATAGATACTAATGTCTTTAACAAAATCAATATTAAAATTTCTCATAATCATCCCAAAACCCGGTGTGACAAGTGCATGAGCTATCTCTAGAAAAAAATAACATATTAAATGTCCAGGAATACAAATAAAACAGATAATAGATATGGAAATCTGAAAGAGACTCGATTGGTTTCGGATCATCTCGAGAAGTACAACTCACCTAAGTCTCTGTATCAACCATGCTGCTATGCCCACTAGGCCTCTAGAGATGCAGGTGCATGTACAACAAAAATGCACAGCAAGTGTAGCATGAGTACGAAAACAACATGTACTCATTAAGTATCCCGCCTAATCTCGAAGAAGTAGAGACGAGAGGTTGACTTCGACACTTACTTGTTGTCCAATGATAATACATCAATAATATAGCATGTCAAGGGTTTATATAAACATGAATGTAATTCAATAGAGTGAAGCAAGTAAACAATTATGTCTTTTATATGAAAATTTCCAATTTCCTTTTTCATCATTTATACATATATTCTCAAGACGGGAAAAAGCGATATTAACTTCAGTAAATTACAAGGCAAGCAATACAAGCTTGCGCAAATCATGTCGAGGACGTATGACCCAATGCAACAATATTTAAATTGTGCACTGCCAGAGGGTTGAACGGCGCGACCCATAAATGCATCTATTACCCCTCTCGCAAATCATACACGCGACGCGGTCAAATTTAAATAAATACTCCAAATAGTCAATCAAGAAACCATCAGGGAATCAATCATCCAATAAAAGGAAATGTTTTTTTTAAAAGTCAAGAAACGAATGTCTAATTTTTTTAAATTCGTTTATACATTTCAATATGTTTTAAGCATTTCAATTTGACAACATGATTTCAAATATTACAAGTAAAACATGCTTTTGGGTCCTAAATTACCCGGACTTAAGCATAATAGTAGCTCATGCTCGTCACCTCGTGCATACGTAACCCCTACAAATAGGAGCACATAACCAATTAACTCACCTATGGGGATAATTTCCTCTTACAAGGTTAGAAAGGAGACTCACCTCGCTCCGAAGATCCATAACCATCATTCCACGCCCTTCTGAAGACTCGAACCGATGCACAATGCTCCAAAACTAGCCAAAAATTATTCAAAGCCATTAATATATGTTGAATTACTCATCACAATCCAATTTATAACAATTCCTTACCCCGATCAAAAAGTTGACTAAATTTTCCTCGGGCCCACGTGCCCGGATTCCGAAATTTTACGAAGAGAGATTTACTCATAACTTCACGTACTCACATATATATTTTACTCTTAAATTCATGTCCAAAACCGTGGTCAAAATTCAAGAATACTAATTTTCTAGGTTTCCCCCTCAAACCCCAACTTTCTACCAATTTCTACACTTTAATCCACAATTAAACCATATATTTAATTTACAAGAGGTGGTATTAACTTACCTCATGGTAGATGATGAAATCTCTCTCTTCAAAGGCTCCAAAATCGCCCAACCCAACTGAAAAATGAGAGAAAATGAATCAATCTCGTTCTTTAAAGAACACTGCCCAGCCCGACCTCTCGCACCTGCGGTCACCTAACCGTTTGTGCGGTTCCGCAAGTGCAGCTCACCAACTGCTTCTGTGGTCCTTTGCCATGCTGCCCCTTTTCGCTTATGCGCTTCTTCTTCCACAGGTGCGATCCTGCTTTTGCGGTGTCCTTACCGCATCTGCGGTCCCAGCCTTCACCAATCGCCACCGCATCTGCGCCCCTTTTGGCCGCTTTTGCGGCTCCGCACCTGTGGCAAAAACCTTGCTGGTGCGGTTCTACCAGATATAAGCTGCTTCAGCTATTCTTCCCAAATCCAAAAACAATCCGTTAACCACCCGGAATCCACTCGAGGCCCCCGGGACACCAACCAATCATGCCAACCAGTCCCAAAACATAATGCGCACCTACTCGAGGCCTCAAATCACATCAAACAACGGCGAATTCACGAATCATACCCCAATCCGGATTTTATGAACTTTAGAACTTCAAACTTTAACATTTGATGCCAAAACCAATCAAATCATGTACGATTGACCCCAAATTTTGCATACAATTCATATTTGACATTACGGACCCACTCAAACTTTCGGAATCGGAATCCGACCCTTTATCATAAAGTCCACTTTCGGCCAAACTTCTCAAAAACCTTTAAATTTCCATCTTTAGCGAAATGACTCCGAAATAATCCACGAACCTCCGAATTGACTTCCGATCGTGCTACCAACACCAGAATTACCATATAGAGCTATTCCTAGACTCGGAATCCCCTGATAACAATGAATTTCACTTCAACCCAGACTTATGAAATTTTCTCCCAAATGCTAACTTTCACAATAGGCACCAAAACGTTTCCGGGTAACCCGAAACTTGCTTTGGGCATACACCCAAGTCCGAAATCATCATACAAACCTGTTGGAACCTTCAGATCCCGATTCTGAGGTCCTTTACTCAGAAATCAAATCTTAGTCAATTCTTTCAACTTAAAGCTTCCGAAATGAGAATTCTCTTTCCAAATAAACTCTAAACTTCCCGAAATCCCGAAATTCAATTTCGGCCGTACGTACAAGTCATAATACCTAATGTGGGGTTGCTCTTGGCCTCAAACTACAAAACGACATGCTAGAGCTCAAAATGACATGTCGGGTCATTACATTCTCTCCCACTTAAACATATGTTCGTCCTCGAACGTGCTGAGAACTATACTAAAGCAATCTAAAATCACTCTTTGACACCTCGAGCACCTATTCGTGCTACCACAACCTAGCTAGGCACCTTAGCTTGTTTAAATCTGGAGATATTGCTTTTCACTTAAGCAAATAAGCCTTGGAACCCGATTCCAACATCCGCAATTCTCTACCAGGCACGTTTCTAACATAAGAACACCGTATCAATCACAACATGCTGTACCAATTCATGACTGCATACCTTTGCTGAATTCACACCTTGCACCACTTTATCCAGAGGATCACTATAACATTCTTTGGTCGTAATAATCTACATTCCCTAAACCAGATGCTCACAATGCCTCTCATGACATGTATAAATCTAGTTCCAACTCTTACAATACCACCACGACAGAAGAGATGCGTAAAAATTGATAACCAACTGCCAAGTCAACACATCATTAAGGCTACCCTCCTGGAAAGAATATTACCTCATTCTGAGCCAAATTATGATCTTTGCTCCTAAATATACTTCATACAATCCGATTGCACTGACCATTGACCCAATAACCTTGTATCACCTAGTACAAATTATTCAGGCAACAAGCTCCCCAAACATGACCAATAGTCTCATATGATGCCACAACGTGCCAAAGGTTACTAATTCGAACATGATACATAAGAAAACCGAACTCTAGAAGAGACTGCTTAATTCACGCTACTAATATGGACTGTCCTCAGAAAATGGAAAACAAAACACAAAAATTAGAATACAGAAAACAATACTCAACATCATACTTTTGCGGCATGCAACCCAATCCAAACAACATACCCATGGCGGCGTGCCACCCGATCCACACATAAAATTCACATAAGGAGATTCACACCGAGCTAAATTTCTCATTACAACAAAATACCGAATATCGGTCACAGGCACGCTAAGTGCATAATACCATCCTGAGGGGACATATAGCACCATAAGCTAACAAACTCGAGCATAACTAAGGTACGATATTTGTTCTAAAAATAAAGAGCCATATTGCTCACATAACACCATCGCTACGCGGAACCTCAACACATAAGAAATTACAAAGATGTTTCGCAACTCACACGACACAATATAGCATTACATGAAATAGTTGACGACGAATTAAGGATAGTTATGCTGAAATGACCACATTCAGCCTGATATAGAGCCCATATTCATATTTAAATCTATCCACAGGCTCAAGCCGATTCTGGTCGTATTGAACTAGGCCAATAATCCTTTCAGGGTCCATAATAACCCCTTCTTCCCATAACACACACGAATATCCATCAATAATCAAATAAATCCTCCACGGTCCACAACCCAATAAACCGAGTGCCCTGCAGGCATAAATTCTCAAATCAACCATTTCACCACAATCTTCATACTTTGTTTCATTCTCCGTTCAATCAAGTGACTATGTGCCATACTTATACAATTTTCCCGTAAGGCATGCTCCTATGATCTTTTGTGTAACAAATAACAGGACTGCATATCCATGCCACCGGCTACACTAACGCTGAAAAATGATCAAGAATCCAAAACCAAGATGCAAAGCCTCTTCCACAAAACACCTATCCCAGGTGATGCTAAAGACAATACCAACTTACTCTAATCATTCAAACCCTTTTTTATGCTCATCCAAGCTCGTGACATCCTTGTCAACACCAGACCATAACCTTGATCCTCACTTTCATGTTTCATACCACTCATTGCACCTTAACTTGCCAGCATACGATAGTGCAAGAATTTCATCACAACCCTTAAACCACTAACATGGAAAACACTTCCTCATATGGAAGCTTTTTTTAACTCATTCCAAGAGAACCACATCCACACACGAGTGAATTCTTACAACCGTAGAAGATGAAATTCTTCAAGTAGTGGCCTAAGCCACCATAGCCCTTTCTTGGACCCGCCTACACATAGCGGACCATAATACTAGAATACTTCATCCAACATATAATGCGCTCAACCCGAGTGACCTTGTAAGACGAGATCATGTTGTCTCAAATCTCATGGACCACCTCATACCTTCCTTGTGCCCATATTCGCATCTCGACTGGTATATCAATACTGACAATTCCTCTATGAATCTAAAGTCTCTTTCTCCATTTTCCTCCCAATGATACATTGCAAGTCAAAACATCCTAGAATATTCAGAGCCTCTTATCACAAGCTACTACGCAAGCCCGATTCCTAAACACATTACGGGCTTAAATCCTTAGGCACCGCATTTATAACCTTTGAATTCACTAGGACCGTTATTGGGAGTACCCACTCCATCATGGTCCCGAATATAATCGACTCTAAGGCTCCGCTAGCCCATGACCACCCTCTCAAGGAGACACCCGGCCAAATCACCTTCCTTGCAACTTACTCCTATACGAAGCATAATTCTTGAGTCTTCCCAAAGCTAGAACATGAGTCGATGATGCCAATTATAGAACACATTCTTCAATTCCTTTGCTCAAATTACTAGTGATGTTCCCTTCCCTTAGCCGAAACAACTTACTAATACGCCAATAACCCAAACTTCACAAGAAAATAATCACGCAACACAATCATAGTGGTGGGACTCTCCTACTTAGCTTGAAGCCACTATTACACAACTTTGGAACCCACCAATATCCCTTACACCTTATTGACATGACCTAGCATAATTAAACCTCCAGATTCCTTGAAATCTTTCTTTTAGAATTTCATGAACACCCTGAATCTCTAGCAACATTCACTTATTAGACCTCTTACCGGATAGCCAGTAGGATTCTTCGCAGAAACTTCGCCAACCACGCGACCGCTGATCTGCTCACCGGAAATAACCTACTTGTGGAGATTACACGCTGACATCTTTCACCATTGCTGCACGAGGAATGATCACTCCGTCATTCATAACCCATCAAGAGCCTGTGCCCATTTACCAAGTGCACAAGTCCATTCACTTCTCTTAGACATTAACTAAATGTGTGGCAATATCTTCCAATTCAAAATTATGTTGTATCCTCCTTCATATCAAGCAGCTCATTTCCCTCATATCAAATCCCCCGCCTAATAATAGCCATTATTTCAAATTAAGTTCGTAGACCCATCCACATACTACTCTACCACTCTCCCACTTTGAGAAGACTCACTTCTTTAAGAAACTACTCGACCTCCACTTCTTACACCTGGCCTTATGGAAGTTTAACCACCGCATGACACTTCCTACACGTCCTTCCTCATCTTTTTCTACTCTGCTGATGCCTTAGATAAAACTCTATCTCGATAGCACTTGAACCAACAGACTGCTACTAACTTTTAAACCTTTCGAAAGATATCTTCCTCGAGCTACCGTAAATAGAAATGCACATTCACTGCTGAACCACCGCACTCCGCGATCTCTGACAGCCGCTTCTCCAATACTATCTTACAATATCGTGTCCCAAGGGTGAATTTTAGAAGGTATTAACACTGATGAGCTTCGTACATTTGACAATGACAACGACACCTCATCACAGATGAAAATTCCACCACGCTAGCAAATACCAAGCCTTGTTACTCCATCAACCCAAATCTGAACATTCTTAGCCCGATTGATTTTCACCCACCGGGAATAAAATACTGAATCCCTAACTCATGCACTGAGTAAACCTCCCTTCAAGCCATTCACTTCCCCGGCACGTAGGCAAGAATCCTACCATCACATCGATACCGCACGACAACTATTCAAAAGCACCATGGCAACTTGTGCCTAGCTTCAGAGCTCTCAAAAGTACAGCTACTGAACTGAAACGACAGAGTATTCTTCCACAAGGAGACAACAATAGTCAAATCAACTACACCGGAAGAAGCATCCCGTACCACCTCTATAGTACCTTTAAAATTTCTCAATTCCTAATTTATAATAAGCGCTCCACATCGCATAAGATTAAATAGGAAGGAAATAAAGGCATAAGCCTCAAAGATATCAAATTGCACGATGAGGAAATTAAGAAGGGAAGTGCTCCTAACAGCTTTATAGCCTCCTGAAGATGAGTACAAATGTCTCCATACCGATCCGCGAGACTCTACTAGACTTGCTCATGAATCGTGAGACCTACGAGATCCTAGTGCTCTAATACCATGTTGTCATGAACCAAAATCTACTAAGGGTCGTGATGGCGCCAGACACCATTCTTAGGCAAGCCAACACCAATTTACTTGAAATTTCGTATTTCAACATTTTTCGAAATCGTTCCTTTTGTACATTAAAACAATAAGTAATAAGTTTTACTGAATAGATATTGATGTCTTTAACAAACTCAATATTAAACAATCACATAATCATCCCAGAACCCGGTGCCATAAGTGCTATGAGCTATCTCTAGGAAACAAAGTAACACAATAACTGTCTGGGAATACAAATAGGATAGATAATAAATATGGAAATCTGAAAGAGACTCTGCTTGCTGCGGGTCATCTCGAGAAGTGCAGCTTACCTAAGCCTCCGTATCAATCATGCTGCTACGCCCACTAGGCCGCTAGAGATGCAGGTGCATGTGCAACAAAAATACACAGCAAGTGTAGCATGAGTACAAAAATAACGTGTAAGCAGTAAGTATCCCGCCTAGTCTCGAAGAAATAGAGACGAGAGATCAACTTCGATACTTACTAGTCATCCAATGATGATACATCAATAATATAACAAGTCAAGGGTTTATATAAATATGAATGTAATTCAGTAGAGTGAAGCAAATAAACAATTCTGTCTTTTATATGAAAATTTCCAATTTCCTTTTTCATCATTTATACATATATTCTCAAGGCGGGAAGAAGCAATATCAACTTCGTAAATTACAAGGCAAGCAATAAAAACATGCACAAATCATGTCGAGGAAATACGACCCGATCCAATTATATTTAAACTGTGCACCACCAGAGGATCGTATGGCGCGAACCATAGATGCATCTATTACCCCACTCGTGAATTATAAATGCGATGCATTTAAATTTAAATAAATACTCCAAACAGTCAATCAAGAAACCATCAGGGAATCAATCATAAAATAAAAGGAAATTTTTTTAAAAGTCAAGAAATGAATGTCTAATTTTTAAGAATTCTTTTATACATTTCAATATGTTTTAAACATTTCAATTTGACAACGAGATTTCAAATATTACAAGTAAAATATACTTTTGGGTCCTAGACTAGCCGGACTTAAGAATAATAGTAGCTACGCACACTCGTCATATCGTGCGTACGTAACCCCTACAAATAGGAGCACATAACAAATTAACTCACCTATAGGAACAATTCTCTCTTAAGGAGACTCATCTCGCTCCGAATATCCGTAACGGGCATTCCACGCCCTTTCGAAGACTCGAATTGATGCACAATGCTCCAAAATTGGCCAATAATTATGTAAATCCATTAATATATGTTCAACTACTCATCATAATCCAATTTATAACAATTTCTATCCACGATCAAAAAGTTGACAAAATTACCCTCGGGCCCACGTGCCCGAATTCCAAAAATTTTTGAAGATAAAGTTTACCCATAACTTTACGAACTCAAATATACAATTTACTCTTAATTTCATGTCCAAAACCGTCGTCAAAATCCAAGAATCAAATTTTCTAGGTTCCCCCTCAAACTCCAAATTTCTATGAATTTCTAAACTTTAATCCGCAATAAAACCATGTATTTAATTTACAAGAGGTGGGATTAACTTACCTCGTGATCGATGATGAAATCTCCCTCTCTTTAAAGCCTCCAAAATCGCCCAACCCAATTGAAAAATGAGATAAAAAGAACCAATCTCGTTCTTTAACGAACAATGTCCAGCCCGACCTCTCGCACCCGTGGTCACCCGACCGCTTCTGCGGTTTCGTAGGTGCGGCTCACCAACCGCTTCTGTATTCATTTGCCAGGCTGCCCCTCTCCCCTTCTGCGCTTCTTCTTCCGTAGGTGCGATGCTGCTTCTGTAGTGTCCTGACCACATCTGCGGTCCCAGTCTTCACCCTTAGCCACCGCATTTGCGCCCCCTTTGGCCGCTTTTGTAGCTCTGCACCTGCGGCCAATACCTCGCAGCTGCGGTTACACCAGATATCAGCTGCTTCAGCTATTCTTCCCAACTCCAATTCAATTTGTTAACCACCCGAAATCAACCCGAGGCCCCCAGGACCCAACTAATCATGCCATCTAATCCCACAATATAATGCAAACTTGCTCGAGGCCTCAAATCACATCAAACTATGTTGAATTCACGAATCATACCCCAATACAGTCTTTATGAACTTTAGAACTTTAAACTTCTACATTCGATGCCAAAACTTATCAAATCACGTCCGATTGACCCCAAATTTTGCACACAAGTCATATTTGACATTACGGACCTACTCCAATTTCCGAAATCGAAATTCCATCCCGATATCAAAAAGTTCACTTCCGGTCAAACTTCTCAAAAACCTTCAAATTTCTATTTTTAGCCAAATGATTTCGAAATGACCCACGGACCTCCGAATTCACTTCCGATCGCGCTCCCAATATCAGAATTACCATACGGAGCTATTCCTATACTCGAAATACCAAACAGACATTGATAATACTGAATTGTACTTCAACCCAAACTTATAAAATTTTCTCCCAAATGCTAACTTTCACAATAGACAGCAAAACGCTTCCGGGTAACCCAAAACCCGCTTCGGGCATACGCCCAAGTCCGATATCATCATACAAACCTGTTGGAACCTTTAGATCCCGATTACGAGGCCGTTTACTTAGAAATCAAATCTTAGTCAATTCTTTCAACTTAAAGCTTTTGAAATGAGAATTCTCTTTCCAAATGAACTCGGAACTTTCCGAAATTCAATTCTGACCGTACATACAAGTTATAATACCTGAAGTAAGACTACTGTTGACCTCAAATTGTTGAACGACGTGCTAGAGCTTATTCGTTTTAGCTTCCAGCCCAATAGTGTAACCAGTAACAGGCTTGTTCATAACAGATTTTGCGCATCCCACTTTCACTCTAGATCCCCTGTTTAATTTAGCTATAGAAAATTTAATTCTCAAAAGAAGTGGGAAAAGACTATCATGATTAAAATATGTATTAATCTTTATCGCATACAAATAATAAATGCTTCTGCATTGTCTTGCAATTATTTTGAGTTACATTTCAATCTAATGGCAAATAATTCTCTAACTAGTAGTACCGTGTTTCCAGGTTTCTTCCCGTGATTACTATATTAGAATACAAAATGACAAAGCTCTCTTTAATTCCGACATAGTTCTACTCTATCCTTCACAATTATCTAGTTGAAACGCCCTTCTCCTTCACTACAAGAATATGAGAATTCTAATCAATATATTAGCACTCAATTCCTTAATTAGTTGCATTTTCAAATCTTCGACGATCAACTACTGGCATTGTGGTTTTGATATTCGACAATCCTGGTACTCCTGACTAATCACTATATTATTATAACTTACTTTGTTTCATCTTTTTGATAAATTCAATGTCTTATTTCATACAAATTTGAGGGAATCATAGTTTTTTCTAGTACCTTATACCAAAAGCAACTCATTATCCGCTTCTCATATAAAAGAACTTTGTTTTTCATTTAAATGAATCCTAAGTGAAGATTGATCTTGCCTTCCTATGTATGAAAAAGTCTAGTTTGTACACGTCTAATTAATTTGAGTGTGGGACAACGTTATCCTATAAACCATTCGCCAGGCCATTGTGTTTACCCTATACGCGATTTTAAGGATATGTGATAAAGCTTGTACAAATTAAGAAGACAGATTAATATTTAATTTGATGATAAGAGAATAAATGCAAACCACACAAATTTAACAGCCTTGGCCTTTGAGTTCGATCACCCTCAAAACAGGAGATGCCTCAACTGATTTAATGACAGAATAATAAGATGATAAGAGCTAAAAATGACAGTATATTGCTTTGTGATGCGTGTTATGATGTGTTACAAATTATTAGAGCCCCTTTACATAGTAGGGGTGCCTACTCTTCTACAATTCTATACAAGGTAAAAAATCTCATGATTTGCTAATTAACCGGCCTCTCTGATATACGTACCAATATTTCCGCTGTGATCTTCAACTGATCTCAGAAATTTCGTCCGTATGTCATTCGGCTTGGCAGATTTCCCTTGGTCTTGTTTGGTCTCGATCTTGTTCGATTCCGGGATCACGAACTCAACGGTGTAACTTCATACCTCGGTTTGATATAACCCGAGATCGAGCTTTAACCTGTCACATTTCAGTCTCGATTGGCCACAGAAGAGATGAACTCGGTTCCGACTGTATACAGATAGCCCCTCATTTTTTGAAGAAATGATGACGAGAAACGATATGAACTTTCAAACCCCGCTTCGATGGATCATGAGGTAAGCGACCAACGGTTACTGAAACGTCCCATTGGTCTAGTTACCAACGCATTAAATGCCTGCCAGTCGTTGGTTGGCCACTACGAGTTTTGAACAGTTATAAGAAGATTATAAATATCCTAACTTTCATTCATTCAAACTTTATGTTCAAAATCAATTCTTGTCCTTCAAAAAATCTCTTCACTCTCCAACTTTAGTACCCAAATTTCTTGAACCTTTTGCAAATCAATAATTTAATTTTTTTTTCTTAATCCATGCTCTAAAATGGCAAAAACTTTTAAGACTATCCCATAAAGGGAGGTCACTTCATCATCACGACCCGCCGGCGACGGGACTACGGCGGAACCACTCTCTGAAGAGTTTATTCTCGAAGGGTACCCGACTGGTGTTGATTTCAAGGTCAAAAAAATTTCCTCGGTACCGGGTCGCTGCGAGCCGGTCTCGAGGTACATATGTTCTATCACCGATGATGTCCTCTCTAAGGTCAAAGAGGATTGCAACTGGGCCGATAAGCACATGGTGGTGCCTTCGCCTGAGGAAGGAATCACTACCCACGTGGAGGGTTTTTTAAGCATTTACACTTACCCCTTCACGTTGGGTCCCTTAGAACCGGTCATTATCACCTTATTCAAGAGGTACGAGGTGACCCTTGAATCCATCCCCTTCTGGAGGATAGTGATTCTACTCCTTTTCTTTGTAAACAAAATCAAAGAGTTTCTCTTCACCCTCGATCATCTTTTGCACCTGTACAGCCCCGACTCTATCGAGGGGGATTAATCAAACTTGCTTGTTGAGCCAGCAGGGCCTTATTCTCAAGTATAGATGAGGACCAAGGTTGGATGGGACGATTTATTTGAGTGAGGACCTTGGACTTGATCCCTGCCTGACATGCCATTTCCCGAGAAAAGGAAAAAACGTTAGTATAACTTCGCCTTAAAGATTTTATTTATTTTTTCTCCCTTTTCCTCCCTTCTTATTAGTGTTTTTGTGGTGCAGCGGTGGCTCGGAAGCTGGATGTAGATCCTCAACTTAAGGAATGGGTCGAGGTCCTCATGTCATAGAGACCATAGTTCGAGCGAGCATGGTGCGAATTGTCGAAGGGTCGATGGGAGGCCTGTAATCATGGTAAGTTTTATTTTCTGATTCAATAGTGTTTGATGTTCTCCTTGCACTTTTAAATCCTTATTGACTCTGCTTTTCTTTTGTAGGTCTCCCCAAAGACGTTTCTATGAGGCCTCCATCGAGTGATGAGAATGTGCCTCTCGATTCCCCTGCTCCGAGCAGGGTGATGAAAAGAAGACAAAAAGGGTCCCAAGTTCCCTAAACTCGAAAAAGAAAAAACAAAGAGGTGGTCGTGCAAGCCTAAGAGAAGCTCCGGAGTTCTACCCTCGGACTCAGTCAATCGGCTACGGGATGATTCTGAAGAAGAAGAAGAAGAAGAAGAAGAAGAAGAAGAAGAAGAAGAAGAAGAAGAAGAAGAAATAGAAGAAAATCCAAGCTGGTGGCCCGCGTGCGGGCAGGTGTCATAATACAAGAGCCTTCCAAATTGGCGGGTGCTAAAATTGAATAGTCTCAACATGAGGAGGTCGAAGAGAGAGCTCTGGTCAAAGCTCCCGAACCAGAAGGGGGTGAGTCCACTCTTCCCCAAGCTAGGGGGTCGAGAAAAAGACCAGGGCTGATATTCCTCGAGTAGAGGAAAGTGCCCGAAAATATGCGCTCGGGGCGATTAACATTATTGAGTTTCCTTAGTTCTCAGATTCCATGATCCACGAGGTCAGTATGTTAGAAGGTCGTTCTTACGAGGGGCCTCAGGGGGCGACAGATATCCACACCATCTTAGATGTGTTGACCATGACCTAAATCGGTTAATAATTTTCTCTACCCTGGAGGATATCCGGGTTTTTTCTACCCTCATAGGGGCCACTAGCTACCTTCGATGTTTGGTGACTGAAGAAGATCAAGCAGTGATGGACAAGGTGCAAACACCCTGCATATTTAATGAAGCTCAACAAGCATTAAATATGGTAACTTTGAGTGTCTTTTTCTTATGCATTTTAAACATGAAATTGTAAATAATCATAACACATTCCTTTATGCTCTCAGGCTTTGGTGCTGCACCATGAGAGTTTCCTCTGATACCGACAAGAGTTAAACAATCATGAGGCCGCAATTTAGGATCTCACTGAAAAAGAGGGACACTTACAAGCTTCTCAATGAGAAGATTAAGGCCGAGTTAGAAGCGACTCGGAGGGAGCATTCCGAGATGCCCGAGCGGCTAATTTGAGTACTTCACGATAGTGAAGACGAGTCGGACGTAGTGGCTAATGATCTGATTCTGTAGGTTTGACAGAGTCTTGAAAAGATCGGGCAACTCTAGGCACAGGTAGATACGATACAAGTTGAGGCTAGTTCAAGAAAACAGTGGACATCTTAGCCTCGAAAAAGTTAGTTATCCAACAAAAACTACAATCGGCTGAGACTCAGCTCCGGGCTACAAAAGAGAAGACCTTGGTGCAAGCCAAGAAAATCGAGGAGCTCTAATCTCAATTGGACTCGGCTATTTCTGGAAAAGAAAATTTGTCCAAGGAGCTCGAGGCGGCCAAATCACAGGTGCTTGAGGCCAAGACCGAGGCTGATGCTGAAGTGGCCCAGTACAAGGTTGATTTCGAGGTAATTCAGGCACATGCCAAAAATATTGTGGAGCATGTAAGGAGTCAAGCTCGAAAGGAAGCCCTCGAGGGAATCCATGTACAAAGTTGATGTTGAGGAGATTCAGGTGCACGACAAAAGTGTGGTGGAGCATACAAGGTGGCAAGCTCGAAAGGAAGCCCTCGAGGGAGTCCATGCTCAAAACTTCGATATACTGGATGAACTCGAGAATGCCAAAGCGAGATCCTGGAAGCTGGCCTTTCCCGAGGAAGATTCCAAGAGCTTAAGCGAGTCTGAATGCGGGGAAGATCCTGAGGATGAAGATGCTGCCTCCGATGAGGACCAGGCTACTTAGGCCTTTATATGTTTTTATTTTTTCGCCTTTTTGCATATCTTTAGGTCCTTTTGTTCATTGTAAATTTTTGTATTAGGCCATTTTGGCATTTGTAGAAAGATTATTGGGTAAATATATATAAGGTTTTATTTCCCTCTCATCTTTCAAATTTTTCCTTTGCTTCATTACTTGTATTCACAAGGCCAGAATGCCTTAGCATAAAATAACTTAGGTTGTAAAAGTTCGAACAAATCTTGCCTTTACAGTATTATGTTTTGAGGCATCTTAGAGGTTTGGTGTTACCGAGTACTTTCTCCCAAAGTAAGTAATTCAGATTATAGTTTGTCGAGGGTAGCCTTTAGAACCGATTATGATAAAATCTTTCTTTTGTGAAGGCCTATTTGTAAGGCCCCGTGAAATCCCTACTCAAAAACCCGGATCCTGTGGTGTCAAGTTAGGATCGTGTGTTAGCGGCGCGGACCTTTTTGGATTGAATAATGCATTAAAAAGTCAAGATTAACTTTCCAGAAAAATACAAGAAATGCGGTCGCATAATTGAAATGCATACCGCATATCTACCGCAGAGTGAGGCAGAATGTTGGTTATAATTGAAGTCAGAAATGCGGTCAAAATGCAGTCGCATAATAGAAATGCGGACCGCATAGTCATCGCATATTTTCCTTTGACTTGTGCGAGGGTCAGTTCTGCAGTGCACTTTGCGACCGCAAAACATGAATGCGGACCGCATTATTACCGCAGACCGAGTCATAATGTTTAGTTTTTGAGGAGCATTCTGCGGTCCATTATGCGGACCGCATGTTTACTCTGCGATCGCAAATGCGACCGCATACTTGACTCGGGGCTCCAATTTTTTAATTTTTAACCCGACTTCCATATAGATATAACTGGTGTTCTAGCTCATTTTGAACATTCTTCTGATCATTCCTAGAGAGAGTAAGAGGGTTCTTAGAGAGTGAAAGTCTCCCATCAATTTATTTCATAAGATTGGGCTAAATCATTGAAGAAAATCAAGTGAAGGTTCCTGAATCAAGTGAAGGTTCCTAACCATATGGGGTCATTAGGGAAGTAATTCATGGGTATGAGAGTGAATCTCTTGCATTCATGCCACCATAGAGTATTAGAAAGTAGTAAAATTAAAAAGGAGGCAATTGGGGTTACAAAATGATAGAAATTTCTCACAAAAAAGGGGCCTAAGGTCATAGT
This sequence comes from Nicotiana glauca, assembly GCA_026770625.1. NCBI lineage: Eukaryota > Viridiplantae > Streptophyta > Magnoliopsida > Solanales > Solanaceae > Nicotiana > Nicotiana glauca. The sequence continues at coordinate 10,433 of MU752027.1, read as the reverse complement.
TTTGATGATATGTTCGAACCAAGCTAGAACTTCAGTTTCGTCTCTAATTATCAATTTAATTTGAAATTCTTGCTCCATAGATCGAAGCGCTAAGAGTTCCGGCAATGTGTAAAAGAGTAAGGAAAAGCTTTATTGAGGTATGTATGGCTAAACCCCCTTTTATTAGAAATCGAGCTCCGTTGGTGCTTACGAACGTGTGGTAAGAGTTGAATTGGCTAGTGTATTGATTGTTATTGCAAAATTAATTGATTTACATATATCTATGCATATTCGTGAAGGATGTGCCTCAATGTGAATAACGTGCCAATCTTGATAATTAGAGAATGATGAAAAGTATAATTATTTATTGTGCCTCAATGTGGATAATGTGCCAATCTTGATAATTAGAGAATGATGAAAAATATAATTATTTGTTGTGCCTCAATGTGGATAACGTGCCAATCTTGATAATTAGAGAATGATGAAAAGTACAGTTATGTGTTGAATTACTTGGGCTATAAGCCGACATTGACACAAAGAACTGCTCATGTTAGCTATGTGCTTACTTGCCTGTGATTTGCAACTTGAATTATCCTTGAAATGTGTGTCTATGATCACAACTTGTAAAGTGAATATTGAAAAGGGAAATGATGTGATGATGGTGGCCATGAGTGCCCCAGGAATTGTTATGATATGTGTGGATAAAGATTTGAAGGTGTTGACTGATGAGAATTGAGTAATGCCTCCAATGAGGTGACCTAGCCGATCGGGTCGTGATCGGACACCATGCCGCACACATGGTGGTAATGTGCTGATATTGGATTCCGGACAAGGGAAATGAAATATTGATTGAGAGTAATGCCTCCAATGAGGTGACCTAGCCGGTCGGGTCGTGATCGGACTCCGCTTGAGATGGCGGTGGTAATTGAGAACAGTGGTGAACACGTGACAGAAATGCCCAAATCTATGTTGTGGAAATTGTTTGAAAGATTATATGAATTGCTTCTTTGATTTGCCCATATTATTTGCTTGTATCTGTTTGATAGTTCTTTCTAGTAAAATGGTGTTTAGTTATACATACCAGTACAATTCAAATGTACTGAAGTCCTTTTTGTCGAGGGCGCTACATTCGTGTTATGATTGTAGGTGGTTCTGTAGCAGGCACTCCACTCCACCGGCAGTAGCACCTCCTCCATTTTCCATCAGCTATATTGGTGAGCCCCTTCTCCTCGGGGCCCTGCGTGGCTTATGCTGCTGTTCTTCCCAGAGTCTTTTTTTTTGTATTTGTATAAGGTATAGCCGGAGCCTTGTTGCCGGCATTTCTGTATTATTCTTCGGTTATATTTAGAGGCTCCGTAGACAGTTTGTGGCTAGCGTCGGGTATTTGGAATTAAAATAGAAATATTGATGTACATAAGTCTATAACTTGTAATATCCTTAAAGTGGCGAAATGATGTTGCTAATGAAACTGAAATGGAAATCATTAATTATATGTTGGTAGAATTTGATTAATGATGTCCATCCGGGTTGGGTAGTATGCATGAAACCTGCCAGGCTTGCTCAGTCAGGTTTACTCGGTTGAGCGTCGGTCGCGCTCCTCGGATTTTGGGGCATGACACTATCGTTTGTTATGGTTCTCGGACATCTCTGAGACATGTTAATATGGTCGTAGCTTTTTAGTTCGGGTATCTCTTAGTGGGCTTACTTTCTCGAGTTATCGAGGCTTGCCTAAGATAACATTCCCCAAGTGGGTATGGCCATTGCCTCTAAAATTCAGGGATTGCCTAATAGGGATTATGCCTTTGATGTCTAATAGCTCAGTCTGTTTGAGTTTGTTTTCAGACGGTAGTCCCCGAGTGAGGGAGTGATGTAAAGAGAAATTTTTTAAAACATAAGATGATTGCGAGGAAAGTACTTCTCTTTATTGTCGTGCTAAATATTTATACATGCATACATATTTTATACCAGGGCTCAAGCAATCTATGTGGGCACGGTGCGTTTGACCGTTTGGCCTTTACTATAAATCCTACCAATCGAGACCCTTGCATTATGAAGTAATTTCCTTGGTAAAGTCGATACCTGAGGGTAATGCCCCCAGTATTCGAGGTTGATTGTAGAGGAACCTCGGATACTGTAAATGCGATCTTCGATATAGATTTGTGATCGGCCTTTGATTCTAAATTAGCACGATTCTTTGTTACCTCGTTAAAAACCTTGCCTGAAAAATATTTGGGACAAACCGGTCTAAGGAAAAAAGAGTGCAACGCATGCTTTCAGACCTGAACCTGAATGCTTTTTCCTCTCTCCCTAGGCGATTTCTATGGATCTTTAGGGCAGCTGTGGTTGCACCTATCTCTCCCCAGCATTTGGATGTGGGTGAGCCATGCCTAAACCCTCAAGAGATCAACATAAACCCCACAAATACAACTTGATATGCTTGATGCTTGTTCTAATTGATAGAAATTGAGGGTCCACCAAACTATATAGATAATCAAGTTCTCTATTAGTTCCCACGAACATACACACACACTACAGTAAGTAAATGACACATTGGAGGTTTACCTAGAAAACTCCTAGCTCACAGGATCAAAAACCATGACCTACCCTTGTAGGATTTCAACTTTACTACTGGGAAAACTTTAGATTACAATCTATTGTAACCTAGGAATTAGCCTCTTAATCCCTCACTAACTGTTAATAACTCTATTACAGGCCATTTTGTAATAACTCTATTACAAAGACTTACAACTCGACTAACACTAGCAAAGACACAAACACAATGCTTCTAACTAAGCTAAGTAGGAATTACAAGTAGAGTGCTTTAACAAAAGTACAACACAACTAAGGACATGTAATAACTCGATATAGGGAACTGATCCATTGTTATGTTGTTCTTTATTCTTGATGCCCTTGAGAGTCACTTGCAAGATTGATAGATGACTTGAAAGAATGAATGGTCAGATCTTGAATGTGCAAGTATTTTATCTTTTACCTTTCCTTGATGTTAATAATTCATTTGTGACATCACTTGAATGATTTAAGCAAGTTAGTTAAAGGGCATCCCAAAAATTTGATTGTTGCATGGTTCCATGTGTGGGCAGCAACTTTACAGTTGGGACGGTTGACTTGTAATGTCACCATGGGAACTGGTAGCTATCTGTTCCCTATATTGTTTCTTTGACTTTGAAGAGCTGAATCGTATACCTAACTGGATATTTGTTGTCTTAAGTTCTTAAGGATGTGTAACACATTCTTTATCAGGTTCTTAACAGTAAGTTTATTAGATCATCAAAACATAAGAGGGATACACATATAACCTATCACTTTTTCCCCTTTTGATAATGACAAACTTATAATTTATATTCCCCTTAAGAACTAGAATGACATTCGCAATTCATGTATTCCCCCTGAATATGTTCCCATCATGTTCCCCCTCAATTATTTTCCCCCTTTTGGTATCATAAAAAGATCAGTGGCATGCCTTAAGAAAAAAGAGGTCTAGCTTTAGTTAATTCATGCCACATGTGTGCACGCAATCACGACTAAAATAGAGCAAAATATCAAGGCATACATAGCAAATGGATAAAACTTGCATTAATTTTGGATAATTAAGCAGGGAGCAATTCCATTGTTTCCAAACACATCCACAAAATAAAAATAACAAAAGCAGCATTACCAGTCATAAAAATCATCAGAACTAAAATAGAAAATGGACACTAAGAACTTGACACTGAAAAGGGGACATTTTCTAGGGAGCACTGGAAGGGAAAAGCTTAGAGGAAGGGGCAAATGTTTTGAGAAGGAGATCTATTCGAGCTTTAGGTGACATCTACTTATTGAGCAGTTTCTCTTTCAGGTTCTCAACCTATTCCTGATGTCGACATTTTCCTTGGTTAGACGGGCAACCTTTGTGCTTTGAGGGCTGCTCGAACCAAGTGCCTCCTGAAGCTAACTTAGCTGACCCTCAAGAATGGCATTCCTTACGTTCAGCTTCCTTATCTCAATAGTGGCACTATTTTGGGCATTGATCAACTGGGAGATACTAGAAGTACTGCCTACCCCTCTGACCTTTTCAATGCATTCACATTCCTCTAGGATGGTCTTGGAGAAGGTTTGCTTGCTGGTACCCACCTTAGCTTGTCCTAAAGGAACTTTGAAGAATTCAAACACCTTAGTAAGAAGGAACCAATAAGGCAGATCATGATTATCATCGTTGAACTCTGCAACTTTATGCATATGTTCTATCATGATGCCAAACAGGTTGATAGCTGTGCAACTATCTATTGCTTCCATGAGAACCAAGATTGCATGAGATGTAATGGATCTTCTCTATGCATGACGGAGCAAGACCTTGTTCACCATTTCAAACAATAATGAGGGCCTTCTTCTGTAACCGTTCCCCTTGCGGAGATATTGTATCCTTCAAGATAGCATTTCTAAAGTTTGAAAAGTAGGTTCCCTGAACAGAAGACAAACCCTCAGTGGGCACTTCCAAAATACTTCCCCGCACAACATAGTCCATCACAAAATCAACACCGTTCACTATCATACAAATGTGATCATCCTTAAACTTAAAGAAGTCGGCATAAAAGTTTCACACTTCTACCTCATACACTTTGGGACTGTCACCTGAGAATAGGTGTGTCCACTATTGAAATTCACAGATCTCCACCAATTTATGCATGCCAGCCATATCCAGAATATTAGGGGCAAATGTACAGTCCCACAACACTTTTCGATTTTTTAATTTTACCTTCCCAGTATCCTAGTCATCATCAACCTTGGCCCTTTTGGACGAACCACGTTCCTCACTGGCATTACCCTTCCTTTTCACTGATTTTCGAGCTATCTTTCCTTTCTCAACAGATTTCCCAAACACCTTTTCAATAGACTCCTTTTCAACAAACTCTTCAACCAGATTTTCAAAAGATTTTCCATCCTCGGCATTGCTCACAGCCATCTCACTCTCTTTCTCAATAGAATTTTCACCATCAACCCTTATTAGCTCCTTTCTAATCACATAGGACTCCCTTTTAGTCTTTGGAACAGTAATGTTCTTTGAGGACTTACGAACCAAGGAATAGGGTTCCTCTTCGACATCAACATTCACAACTTGTGTAGGAGGCACTACCTTTTCATTGACAACCTTAGCACCTTTTACTAGTCTCCTCTTCTTCTTTTCCTTTTTTAATTTTCCTTAAAATAAACTCAAATTCTTCATTCTTTTGCAACCTCACGATGGGTCTTTTAGAAGTTAACCCTTAGGGAGGTGCCTTTCTACTCCAAACACTGATAAAGCTCGTTAGAGCCGTATTTTCATAATATTCTTCTTCATTATCCTCCTTTCCTGCTCATACAAAGATCACATCTCAGGGACAACTATGGACAAAGGCTCAGCATAAAAGTGAGAGTAGGGAGCAGGATCGATATTAACCTAGGGTGATTGAGAAGAACCAGAGGTTGGCTCCTCTTGGGTGGAGGGATCAAGTCCCTCGGTAGGTGCCCCAATAATACTATCTGGTGTTGATGTTTCAATAGGCACTAGTTCCCTACTCTCCACTAATGTACTATTTTCATCCCCTTAAGACTCAGACAAACCTTTACCACCCCCAATGATACTTCCCTCAGCATCTATAGACAACATGTTTTCTATGGCTTCTTGTTCTTGTACCCCATGGTAAACTCAAAAGCATGAAGAATATTACCTGTTGAATCAAGGAAGGGGCTATCATTATTGATTCAGCAGTGATATGACCAACATCATGTTCCCCTCAAGAGCAAAGCCTTCTTGCACAGGCAGACTAGTGACTTTTGAATTTTCTTCTCTCTCCATAATATGTTGTTCAACCTTTGCTTCAGGCGAGGCAAAAGAAGAGGTCAGAGCCACATACTTTATGGGAGTTAAAGTTTTGCAACTCTGATGAGAACCAGTACTTGATTGGGTCCGAGAATTGAATGGTTGTGACTTTGATCAAGGGTTTGGACTGGTCGGAGTGGGGAGTGTTGGCTCTAACACTGGTGTTTCAATGGGTTAAGACACATTTTGGACGATGATTGGAGCACTTTGGGCTTCTTGATTTCCAGTCATGGTGGATTTTAGTGAGTTGAAGAAGAAGGTGTTTGGTTTGAATAAGGGAAAGGAGGAATTTTGGATTCTTTGATATGGATAGTTGAGAAAGTGACTGAGAGAGATTATTTAATAGGGGTAAGGGACGAGATAGGAGTGGGTGGTAATTTGGGTAGTCGGCTCGGTTCATAAAGAGACGAGTAGTTTGGATTCAATCAGCAGAAAAAAAGAAACTGATAATTAATGATGTGGCACTATTTTAGCCGTTAAAAGTTGTGCATGAGAGTACATAGGAACTACTAACCTGTGTCGAGGGAACCACATTTCTCGACAGTTTTTTCAAGTGTAAGCCTCATCCTTTGACCAACGTGCACTGCATTAGCTACTTCTTTGTTCTATAATTCTTATGCGTGTCTACCTGTAACGGTATCGAGATGAGTTAAATTGTGCCAGAAAACACTTTTTATCTATTTTACCTGTATGTCTCTTTCATGGCGAATCATCGAGGGACTAGGTCCTCAGCCTGATTTTATCAACCCTAGTGCCACGCGATTCTTTTCAAAATGCTCCCTGTTAAGTGCTTTGGTTAAGATATCTTCAATTTGATCTTTTGTGCTGCAGAACTTCATGCATATGTGCCCTTTCTCAAAATTATCTCTGAGGAAGTGATGTCACAAATCAATATGCTTTGTTCTCTTATGTCGAACTGGATTTTTTGCCATGTTGAGAGCACTAGTGTTATCACACAGTAAGGGCACATAATCGGAGAACACACAAAAATGTTCTAGTTACTGCTTGATCCACGGCAGTTGAGCATAGCGAGAGTTAGTTGCCACATACTTAGCTTCAGTTGCCACATACTTAGCTTCAGCAGTTGAAAGAGCCACTGAGTTTTCTTTTCTTGTGTCCCGTGGGACTAGACACGACCCCAAAAAAGTGTGCCATATAGAACTGCTTTTTCTATCAACCATATAACCAGCACAGTCAGCATCAACATAGCCAATTAAGTCAAAGTTATCTCCTATGGGATAGTAGAGAACCAGGTCCTGTGTTCCCTTGAGATATCTCAGAATTCTCTTTGCAGCCTTCAGATGAGACTTCTTTGGATTGGACTGAAACCTGGCACAAAGTCCCACACTGAAGATAAGGTCTGGTCTACTTGGTGTGAGATACAAAAGTGACCCAATAATGCCTCTATAATTGGTCTCATTTACAGGAGAACCAGGTTCATCCATGACTAGATGAGTGGATGTGGCAATGAGGGTATTAATGGTTTTTGATCCTTACATGTCAAATCTCTTCAGCAGCTCATTAATGTACTTTTGCTGACTTATCATTGTGCCATTGGAAGATTGCTTCACTTGTAAACCCAAAAAAGAATTCAGTTCTTACATCATGCACATTTCAAACTCACTCCCCATGAGTTTTGTAAACTCCTCACACAGAGAATCGTTTGTTGCTCCAAAAATGCTATCATCAATATAGAGTTGCACAATGAGCAGGTTCCTTCATCTTTTTTTAAAAAGAATGGTGTTTTAAATTTTTCCTCTTTTAAAACCATTTTTAGAAGAAATTTCGACAACCTTTCGTACCAAGCGCGGAGAGATCGCTTTAGCCTATAGGGAGCTTTGTCTAGCTTAAAGACATGCTCAGGATGCTCAAGATTCTCAAATCTTGGTGGTTGCTTGATGAAGACCTCTTACTTTAGAAAACAATTCAGAAATGCACTCTTGATATCCATTTGGAACAATTTGAATTCCATATGGGATCCAAAGGCAATGAGAATTCTGACAGCCTCTATTCGAGCAACTGGAACAAAAGTTTCATCATATTCAATCCCTTCTTCTTAATTTTAGCTTTGAACTACTTACCTGGCCTTCTTCATTGTTGCATTTCTAAACTCATCAAGTTTGTTTCTGAATACTCATCTAGTTCCTATAACAGTTCGGTCAGCAGGTTTTGGAACCAGGTGCCACACACTGTTTCTCGCAAATTGGTGAAGCTTTTCTTACATAGCTGTAATCCAGTCTACATCTTTTAATGATTCCTTGATATTTTTGGGCTCTATTTGATAGAGTAAGGCTAAGAAGGCAAGTGAGCTTCTTGTCTTTGAACTGTTTTGAATGCCTGAATCAAAAGGAGTGATTATGTTTTCAAGGGGGTGTGAACTTTTGTGCTTCCAGTTAGACACCTGAACCTCATTGCGAGAAGGTCCATATATTTCTAACTGTGAACCTCAATTTTTTCTCATCTCAGCATGTGGGGTGCCTTGGACAGCATTGACAACTATGTTCTCAACTTCAGTTTGTATAATTGGGGGATCAGGTTCCTCTCCATTAGTTGGAGATGTTGCACCATTCTTATTTGAATCTTTGACATGGCTCATCATATTAGCCTTTCCATTTGTCATGTCAATAACTTCACCAGGGACAGTTGACTGTTCTCCGTCTTGATCACTTTTATCATGTAAATCCTTTCCACATAAGTGGTGAGATTCATCAAAGATCACATGTATGCTTTCGTTCTTTTGTTGTATACTTTGTAGGCTTTGCTTTGTGATGAATAGCCTAGAAAGATTACTTACATTGCTTTTGGAATCAAATTTTCCAAGTGTTTCTTATCATTGTTGAGGACAAAATATTTGCACCTAAAATGTTCTTAAATGTGTCAGCTTGGGCTTCCTTCCGTTTAGCAGTTCAGATGGTGTTTTGTTCAAAATAGACATGATCATGCACCTGTTCACGAAGTAGCATACAGTGTTGACTGCTTTTGCCTAGAAACCTTTTGCAATGCCATTGCCAATCAATATTGTTCTTACCATGTCTTCAAGAGTCATATGCTTCCTCTCCACAACACAATTTTTTTGAGGTGTTCTTGGAGCTGAAAAATTGTGAGTGATGCCATTTTGAGCACAAAATTCGTCGATTTTGGCATTATCAAATTCTATCCCATGGTTAGACCTGATATATACTACATTATGGCTCATCTTCACCTGAATCTTCTTTACAAATGCCACAAATACTTGGAAGGTTTAATCCTTGGTTATGAGAAATAGAGTCCAGGTGAATCTGGAATAANGCTTCCTCTCCACAACACAATTTTTTTGAGGTGTTCTTGGAGCTGAAAAATTGTGAGTGATGCCATTTTGAGCACAGAATTCGTCGATTTTTGGCATTATCAAATTCTATCCCATGGTTAGACCTGATATATACTACATTATGGCTCATCTTCACCTATATCTTCTTTACAAATGCCATAAACACTTGGAAGGTTTAATCCTTGGTTATGAGAAATAGAGTCCAGGTGAATCTGGAATAGTCGTCCACTATAAAAAATATGTACTTCTTTCCTCCTCTACTTGGCACCCTCATAGGTCCACACAGATCCATATGGAGGACATCAACTGGACTTGATATACTGACTTCGTTTTTTGTCTTGAAAAAGGATATGACCTTTTTTTCTTTTTCACATGCATCACAGACCTTGTAATCCTTGAAGCTTGACTTGGGCAGGCCATGAACCAGGTCCTTTCTGACTAATTTGTTCAGCAATGTGAAGCTTGCATGACCCAGCCTTCTGTGCCATATTTCAGCATCATCATCAGCAACACTCAAACAACTAAGATCCCCATTTTTCAAGGACTCAAAGTCAGCAACGTAGATATTTTTGTATCTTTTGCACACTAACAACACTTCAACTGTCACAAGGTTGGTGACTGTGCATATTTTTTATACAAATTCCACTTTTTTCCCATGTCACAGATTTTGGAAACACTCAGCAAGCTGTACTTCAACCCGTTCATGTAGTACATATTTTCAATTCATTATGAAAGAGACTTCCCAATCCTTCCAAATCCCAAAATGTATCCCTTCTTTCCATTTCCAAAGGATACACTCCCTCCCTGTAGGGCCTTCTGTAAAAGGAAATCATTTGTACTTCCAGTCATGTGCTTTGAGTAATCATTGTCCATGTACAATTGTTAGCTGCTCCCTTTCACTATTCCCTACAAAAGAAATTCAAGAGTTAGACTTAGGAACCCAAACTAGTTTGGATCCCTTGTAATGAGGAAAAGGTTGAATGATGTCTCTTTTGGTCTAAGCAGACATCACATGTTTTAATATGAGGACCAGGTTCTCTAGTAGTAGTTACCTTTTCAGAAAAAAATTTATTTTTCTGTTGAGACTGAAATTTGGCCTTACAGTTTTCCTTAAAGTGCCCAGTGTTACCACAGTGAGTGCAGAGCCAGTTATCAAGTACAGCAATGTACTTGTGAGCACGTGATTTTTACCCTAAGCAAATTATTCTAAAAATATCAAATAAAATAATTTTACAATTTTAAGAAGTTTGTTGCATTCTTTTATTAATTAGTCACATAATAACTCATATT
>MU752024.1:5017-23898 GCA_026770625.1 Nicotiana glauca | reverse complement strand
ATTTTGGATTGCACCACTCCATCTCACCCTTCCTTTGTCTATAAATTTAGAGGCTTGACCTCATTTTTAAGAAATGAAAAATCTGAAAATTTATCCCCTATTTTTTATATTGTTGCATTATTTTTAAATAAACATAAGTGTCAAATGTGATTTGCTCCGTCTTTTGAGTTCGCTGAAATTCTATAATTTCGATTGCCAGTATTGCAGAATAGTTATTCCGTTGTATCCTGGGAGGAATAAATCCAAAACCTTAGGCAACAGTGAGGGGATTAAATTCCTTAAGGATACACAAGCAACTTGTGGGCTCGGAATTAGTTTTTCTATTTTCTTTATTGAACTAATGTTTCTTTGTTTATCTGATTTTTTGGTTTCGAACACAGATTACCAACAACACTTCCTAAAGCATTGTTTAAGTTCTTTTCCGACAAGCTTGGGATAGTTTCCAAAAATTACTTTAAGGGGGAGTGTGAAAATAATTGTTTGGAAGAAAAAATATCACACATATTTGGAAGAGATTCTAGAAGATAAGGTTAACTAGATTCTTTCTTGTACGTTATCTAGAATCATCCCTAGGTAAGTATAAATAGGGGATATCTTGTTCATTTTTACCTAAGCTAATAAATCATGAAGCGTTCTTCATTAACAAAGTTCTCCTTTCAGAAAATCTTCCTTCTCCTTGCAAAATTTCCTCTTCTTTGGTTGAATATTACAATTTTAGTTATCGATCTTGGATTAGCAAAAGGTCTCAAATCATATTTTTCTTCTACTATTCTCTACATGTTCATGTGCTAATGGTTTGTGATTTGTACCGGCCGAAAAATGAGAATTGTTTCACCTTAAGCTTGAAGGGAGATAAAAAAGGAGAATTAAACTATATAAAGAAGATGTTTCTTACTGAGAACTGATTTTGAACTATTTTCACTTTGTCTCTCTATTTGTACCAGTGATGTCTCACCTTAATTATACTTGCAAATAAATATTTGAAGTCCTTACAAGATGGCTGATAGGGAGGAAATTCAACCTCTTATTTTTGACATCGGAGCTAAAATGATCAAGGTTAGTTAGGAAAAAAAATTGCTTGCAATTTCAGCTCCATGTGTGGTATTAACTTTCTTGCTCCCTATGTGACATACTCATGAATAATAACTGCATTGTTTGTTTCTTCAGGTTGGTTTTGGTGGGGATGATTCTCCAAGGGCTATTTTCCCAAATATAGTTGGTCGTCCTCGTTACACCGGCATCATGGTTGGAATGGGACAAAAAGATGCCTATGTTGGTGATAACGCTATGTTTGAAAGGGGTTCTTTGACGTTGAAATATCCCATTGAGCATGGTATATTAAACAACTGGGATGATATGGAGAAAATCTGGTATCACACATTTTACTGTAAGCTCGGTGTTGCTCCCGAGAAACATCCTGTTCATCTGATATTGAGGCACCACTTAACCCCGAGGCAAACCGAGAGAAAATGACTGAAATCACGTTTGAGACATTCAGTGTTCTAGCCATGTATGGTGCAATCCAGGCTGTTCTTTCTCTCTTTACTAGTGGTTGTTTTACTGGTAAGCGGCAGATAGAACACCAACGTATGTTGGTTCTTACCGTTTTGATAAGTTACTCTCTTCGTTTTATATTAAATGAGGTATTTTTCTTTTTAGTCTGTTCCAAAACAAATGACACATTTCTAAATTTGGAAATAATTCAACTTTAAATTCTTTTATTTTACCCATTTACCCTTAACGAGAAGCTTTTATAGCCAGACAAATGTCATGGCCCCGCAAACTTTTTACCCCTTAAGCTTTTAAGACCACAAGTTTTAAAAGTCTTCTTCTTTGTTCTTAAACTCCGTGCCGAGTCAAACTACCTCATCTAATATGAAACGGAGAGAGTACTAATTTTGTTTCTTGTTCTCCAACAAGGTATTGTGGTTGGTTCTGGTGATGGTGTGAGTCACACGGCTCCAATCTATGAGGGACATTCACTTCCTCATGCTATCTCACGGTTAAATCTTGCTGGTCATGATCTTATAGAATGCCTCATGAATATTCTCGCGAATCTCACAGAGAAACGTAATATATTTGCATTTAACTATGAATCGCAAATTGTTCGTCATATGAAGGAAATGATTGCTTATGTTGCAGTGGATTTTGAAGATGAGATTGAGAAGGCAAAAATAACTTATCAATTGAAAAGGGTTATGAGCTTCATGATGGACACGTTATAACTCTTGGCGCTGAGAGATTCTGTTGTCCTGAAGTTCTCTTCCAACCATCATTGGTTGGAATGGAAGCGACAGGAATTCATGAAAAAACCTACAACTCAATCATGAGAGCGATGTTGATATTAGGAAAGATTTATTTTCAAATAGCATGTTTAGCGGTGGATCAACTATGTTTCCTGGAATATCAAAACGTATGAGCAAGGAAATCACTGCTCTTTCTCCAAGCAGCAGGAAGATCAATGTGATTGCACTGCCAGAGAGGAAGTACAGCGCCTGGATAGGATGATCAATTCTAGCTTCCCTCAGTACTTTCAAACAATTTAGTTTCACTTTGCTTTATTCAATCAATCATTTAACGACATCGCAATCCCAAATTGGTTCTTACAATGAAAGTCTTCTAGTTATCTCTTTTAAGCTGAGGGATTTAACACTAATATCTACGTCAACAAAGGGCGAATAGGGATGAATATGGTCACTCAATTATCCATAGGAAGTGCTTCTAGAAGTGGTTTGATAATTTAAATCCTCTCTTTTCAAATCCCATCAAATGAATGCTACATTTAAAGTCACAGTGACCTGTTTTTTTGTTAGTAATGTGTTAAAATAATTCTAGAGAAAATAAAATAACATAAATAGAAACGTAAACAAAATAAATAAAAAAAAATTCGAGCCTACTGAATTCACAGTGTTTCCTTAAGGAATTTAATCCCCTCCTAATACCCTAAGTTATGAATTATTTCCTCACAGAATAGAACCAATTAGATACTGGTATAGTGGTACTTCAAACCCCAAATCATAAAAGTTCAAATCCGAGATCAAATACTAAAAAGTCAAAACTTGGTCAAACCTTTCAAATTTTAAGCTTCAAACTGAGAACTGTTCTTCCAAATCCATTTCGATTACCCTGAAAACCAAAACCGACGATTTAAATAAGTCATAATACATCACACGGTGCTAGTCATGCCCGAGAACTGGCGAGCGAAGTGCAAAAGCTCAAAACAATCGGTCGGGTCGTTACATCCTCCCCCATTTATACATACGTTCGTCCTCGAACGTGCCCAGAGTTGTTCCGGAAGCCATCAAATTGATGTGTAACCTTACCATGCACATACCCGGGGTGATCCCACATCACCCTATCTCATATAGGTCTGATAATGCAACATGACTGAAATTTCTTAATCCAACCTAGTCCATTATTCTTAGGGCCCAATTTCCAACATCCGGAATTTTCTATAAGATCAGAACCTCACATCTACACACTGTATATACCCGAACAAGCTGTATCAAACCATATCCGTAACCCAAGATGTAATCACATGATATACCACATAACTCAAACAATCGTGGTGGTAACTCCTTATCACAGTAGCTACTAACAACCTAATACCGGTAATACACCTCTTAACAAACAAATCCTCGTTCTAACACTTTCATCTACTACCTATGATGAAAGAAACACGCAGAAACTCATAACCATTCGTCAGATTAGCAAGTCATGGAGCTTCCTCTTCTCCAACAGGAACTATAGCAGATTTCTAAGTCAACTTTCGATATTATCCTTCCAACCATGCTGTAACCAATTCTGATAGTATTCATTCTAGGTCCAATGAACTCATCTCATTCAACACGACCACTCTGATGACATGACACATCAATACAATCCAACGCCATAACCTGTGCAACTCGTGAACCCAATAGCAACATCCCAAATGTACTAAAAATCATGAAAAAAAATGACTCAAACGAGAAGATTGTCTCGCAAGCTTAACAAATACTGCCACAACGAAATACTGAAAATCCATCACACCCCGTAGGACCATCATACAAATCTAACACAAAGGTTCATACCTTAACATAATTTCGCTGCAATGTGTGCCCCATCCAAACACTAATCCATGGTATATACCTCAAGCCACCTTGCTCAAAATCAATAACCACGCACAACGACATCAAGCACTCAAAGTGCATTACCATAACCACGGAGAAGCAAATGACATAACACCACACGAAACCCGAAAGAGCATAACCAATATGCCATCCACCAAGCAATACCAAATACTCTTCCCGCTCAAAATTCCACTATAAGACCCCAATAGAACTGCACCATATGTGCATATAACCAACAAATCATAACCCCTCATAACATAGAAGGGTAGCTCATAGAGAACTCCAAAACACGAATAATCTCAACAACAATCGAATGGCACATCCCTCAATAATAGTAGTTCGGAGTCAACAAATCCGACCTGGTACAGAACATACCTCCATGTTGGGCCTACCAGTGAACCCCAAATCAGCTCTGGTCCCCCACGATAGATTAAATAACCCTCTGTAAGTCTACAATGACTGAATCATAACACATACTAACCTCTGACTAACCTTGGCTACTTTTTACAGTCCACAACCACAAAACAATCTACTTACGAGAACTCTCAAGCTCTAAATCCATAGAACATACAAATCACCAGCTCTGATATCAACTCCACCGCCTGAATGCCCACACTTCTCCAATTACACAGTCACCCCATGAGGAATACTTCTAAAATTCTTCTATTCCACAAAGCAAAATTTGAACTCCAGCAGTCGATAAAACAAGAGAGACCCACAATACCAATAAAGTATCCATGACTCCCACACATCTCCCTTTCTGAAATATATACTCCCATCAAGCCATACCAATCAGTGATCTCATTTATCTAGTCATCTGAAATTGTCTATGCTACCTAAGAATTTGTGACCTCCCTTTCAAAACTGAATTGTGACCTTACACATGCAAATCTCAATCCTACACAACATACTGCATAAACCATACCATCCTAGGATAAACATGAGAACTTCATATCCATTCCGAGCCACAAGCAACTACGTACTCAACTAGCCAAGAACTTTCCATTGTTCCCATCTAGAAGAAAACCACTACACATCCCATGCTCTTCACGCTCGTATAAAATATACATATCTAACTGTGGTAGAAAGCATCAAGAACTCTCTGAATCCCATTTGCTCAAAACCCAACCATCAGAACTGAATCCTTCTAACCCAACCAAGCTACGCAGGTTAGCAAAACTCAAGAGCATTGCCATGAAACACTTGTAGAAACTCATTACCTCATAAACACCCAAAGAACAAATCATACCCATTACCATGCCGATACTACCTACTATCAAGATGTCCTATCTATCTGAGTTCCTTCTGAATTGCATTCACATTGATACTTCTCCTTGCCATAATACCTCAATCCTCAACCCAGACTTACCACACGAGACCATAACATAAACCACACTGCCTTAAGGCTCATAAGCCGGTGAATTCTCTCTTAAGCACCCCAAAAGTACCACAATCAAGATACCCACTCTGAAGAGACTTTCTATGTATTTCAAGTTGTTTATCTTACTTTCCTGATACTGAAATGTAGAATCCAAAATAATGTAGAAATACTGCGAGCCTCGACACTATCCAATGTATCTCTCAACTTCTAGCCACTTATGAACCCGCAAAAATTCTCAATTGCCACATATAATTCTTGAATTCATTAGAACCGTTCTTGAGAGTTATCCGCTCTGCTCAAATCTCAATTAGACTGATCAAATGGGATGATCGACCTGAGCCCCATTAGCACTCCAACACCCAAGGATGTAACCCCACCTTAATGCAACCAGATAAATTTATGCTCCACGTACATTACATCCTTCACCAATAACAACTCAAATCATTCCATGATTCTCATATGCTCATAAAACCTAATACAACTTGTATCCACAAATTCCCTTTACTCGAGTCATCCTTGATCTCAACCTCTACAAGTCATAACTAATTCACCAGTATACCTCAAACTGAAACTAATACGACACTTAGTCGTGCAACCAACTTATCAATAGCAGGCTCCCCCACTTGGCTTAAAGCCACAGATCAAAACACATAAAAACTCACAATTCCCATACTCTATTAATGCCATAATATCATAGTGAGATTGAGCTAAATCCTTCATAAGCGCGTGCAACACAAACCATCTAGTACTTCAAATAATCTACAAATCTCACATTCACCCTCGTAACAGTCAAGACAACTCTCATACGCAATCCAAACTCAATCTGCAGCTCATATAATTCATTGATAAAGGAGGACTTGCTACTAAACAACATAGGGATCACACGCCCTTAGGACACACCGCAGGAGATAACCCACCTACTTAGTCTCAAACTAACATCTATTTATACCCTTCCACCGTCATAAACATTGGCTCATTTAACTTTTCATTTCTGGATTAAGCTCACACCCAACGTAAAGTCATAAGAACCTCCAAATCTTGAGAAGAACAACTATTAATCAAAATATGAACTTAGCAAAAGATTGATTCAAAACAGAGTAGCATCTGTCATTGATGAAAGAGAGAGTAATAAATCATTCATACTTGCATATTAATTCGACAGTTTAACACACCATGAATCAAAAGATTTAAACAAAGAGAATCGCCACTTTAGCTCAAATAAGCCTATTGCATATAACCAGATGAATCCTTATTAATAAACGTAGGGCAACAGTAGTTAAGAGAAGGAAAATTGACATAAAAATTGATCTTCTAATAAGCAAGTCATCAAACGAAAACATCATCTCTACTTACTGAGCCAAACATAAAACATAAGATTTCTCTTAATAGATACTTCACCCAGAAAAACATGGAACCAAAATTGTTGAATTAACTTCAAATGAGTTCGATGAACAGTAGATGATCCCAAACAACATATAAGAACAACATCAAATAGAACTAAGAGAAACAGAAACCGACCTCTTGATCTCTGAAAATTTGGATGCGCTACATGGCCGGGAAACCTCAGACAGAAATACGAACCAGACTCGAAGCTCGCCGGAACCGCGACAAAATCCAGAAACGGACCTCGAATCGGCACCTCTGATTTGCTTTGTTTTGGATGATGCCTTCCGGACTGTTTCACGGAGATTTTATCTGGTTTTGTGGCTGAAGAAGGTGAAATCATGGGGGTGAGGTCGTTTTTGGGTATTAAGCGGCGGATCCTTTTGGTGTCACGGCTGAAGGGTCTGATTTTTGGGGAATTTTCAAAGTGATGAAGACGGCTGATGCTCGTCTTTGATTGAAGAAGAAGAAGCCCCTTTCCTGATTGTATCTGTGTGCGTATATTCCGAGTGAGGGCAAAGCCACACTGGGGTTGAAGAAAATGAGATACGGGGGTGGGGTCTGGTTGCAGAATGGCGGGTCTCTTTTTGCAGAGTGTATATCCTTCAGAGATTTTTAGGCGTCTTTTTTTTTGTTCCCCCTCTCATTGTAGGCGTTACCTATAATATAGATCTAGGTTTTAGATATTTTTTTTTGTATATTTTGCTAATTAGTCCATAGATCTTTTTGTGTTAAGTCCATAGGATCTTTTTTTATTTTTTATTCCAAAGAATAGTCTAGAAGGGTCCCTAGGATTAGCTTAATAGGTATTGGATATTGAGCTTAAGGAATGGGCTAGAAACTTGGGCCTTTATAACTAGATATTTTTAAAATTAGCTTAATTAACTAAAAGTATTATCAAAAATATTAATTAGCTCTACTTAAGTAAAAATAATTATTAAAATAAGACTGACCATTAAAACAAAACTATTTTTTTATTATTTTTTCAAGATTAAAAATGACTACAAAACATTAATGAACCTCTTTTTTGTAATTTTTATTTTCTTGTAATAAAATAAAATTAAAAGAGTAAAATGAGTTGAAATAGCTATATTAGGACTAAATTAAATATTTACGTGCTAAAATATGAAAATTCTTGGGGAAGGTCAAAAATCACATGTCTACAACAACGATGTGAAATATGATGTTTCATACCCTCAGGACAAACATTTACAATCATTACTTACCCTCAAGACTCGGCCTTTGAATGCTCCAAATCTAATAAAAAACAGATTCATACTATCAAAATATGCTAAGGGAACAAAGCCCACTCGAAAGTAACCAATTTACACCAAGAATCTTGAAATTGGCCAAACCCGACCCTCGGGACCAGGTCTTGGATTCCGATAAAAATTACAAAACTAGAATCCTTACACTCTCACGAGTTCATACATGCCAAGAATACCAAAATCTGACTACAAATGACCTTTCAAATCCCTAGATTTAGGTCTCCAATTTTCAAGCCCTAAGTTCAAATTTTAGGTTTAGATTCCACAAATTTCATGTTTAATTAGGTAGAAATCACAATAGGATCGTGTATTAAGTCCATAAATCTTACCTCTAAGTGTTTCCCTTTGATTCCTTCTTCAATCTCCCTCAAAAAGCTCCAAAATCACTCAACAATGGTGAAATTTAGACCCAAAATCGCGGAAGTGATCTTTTAAACATTCTGCCCAGCACTTAAAATCCCCTCTTCACAAACGCGATCAATGCCTCGCGCTCGCGAAGCACAAACTTCACTTTACCAGTTATTCCTTCATCGCGAACACGATACCCTATACGCGAATGCGATGCCTTAGCTCCTCAACCCATCATGAACGCGACACCTAGCTCGCGAACGCGAAGCACAATTGGACCTGGACCCAGTTGCTCACCTTTACTCTACGCGAATGCGGCAAAACCATCATGAACGTGATGAATACTGACCTCAGCCCTTCGCGAACGCGGGACCCCCTTCACGAATGCGAAGGCCAACCCTCATGCCTCACATCCTAACCCTTCGCGAACGCGAGAGCCCACTCGCAAACGCGAAGGCCAAACATCTGCAACACCAACAGCAGATTTTTCTGCAATTTTTACAACTTGAACTTGATCCGTTCAACCATCCGAAACTCACCCGAGGCCCTCGGGACCTCAACCAAACATGTCAGCATATCCCATAACCTCATTCAAACTTGTTCCAACCTTCGGAATGCTCAAAACAATATCAAAACACCAAATTAACATCGGATTCAAGCCTAAGAATTCCAAAAACTTCCAAATTCCGAATTTGGTCAAAAAGTCTATCAAACCTCGTCCGAATGACCTGAAATTTTACACACACATAAAAAATGACACAAGAGGCCTACTCCAATTTCTGAAATTTTATTCCGACCCCGATATCAAAATTTCTACTACCAACGGGAAAATGCCAAATTTTTATTTTCGCCAATTCAAGCCTAAACCTTGCACGGACCTCCAAAAATACATTCCGATCACGCTCCTAAGTCCCAAATCACCTAACAGAGCTAATCAAATCATTAAAAAAATTCAAATCCGATACCGAATACTAAAAAGTCAAAACCTGGTCAAACCTTTCAAATTTTAAGCTTCAAACTGAGAACTGTTCTTCAAAATCTATTCTGATTACCCTGAAAACCAAAACTGATACATAAGTCATAATTCATCACATGGGGCTAGTCATGCCCGAGAAGTGGCGAGCAAAGTACAAATGCTCAAAACGACCGGTCGGGTTGTTACAAATTACTCAAATATTTTAGTTTTTCCTCGATTTCCCATTCACCCTATTTTAAGCATTAATAGCTTAAAACCCCAACATTTCTTTATTGAAGTGATACCCAATCCTGCGAGCAGTCTGTTTTAACGTGCTATTTTTTTCTTTGTAATTTAGCTAGTAAGCAGGAAACTGGTGGACCTCAATGACTAATGCTTCTGTTGCTTCTCGATCGGGTTAAGAGCAGCTAGTTATATTTTTTTTCTCTTTTAGTAAGACTTTTCAGTAGTGTGGAATGTGTATTAGCTTTTCTTTATTGAAATACATTGATATATATATGTCCTAACTGAAATTGTAGAAGGGTAGATCTATGTTTTTATGTTTAGTGTAATACCTGGGTTCGGATTGGATTTGCTTTGAAGATGTTATAATCATGATTTGTTATCGGTTTGCTAGCAAATACTTTTGGTTCATACATTTTTATTGATGTAGGTGATCTGTATGAATGAATGCCATTATACTTTGAAAATTCAACGGACAGAAGAAGCATTTTGATTCCACTTTGGCAACAAAAATAAGTGACAGTTGACTGCAGACAAGCTTTTTCTTAAGAGAAAGGCAAGATAGTTAATTAGTAACTTATTAACTACAATATTACTGTACAAAAAGCTAACAAAATGCAATCTCTCTTGTCAGTTGAGTGTTAGACGTTTTTTTTTTTCCTTTTGTGTGTTTTAACTTTTAACCTAGTTTAAATTTTTTATCACTTTATACTGTCATTGTTATTTTGCATAAGTTATTATTTATTCGCTAACTTGTCTTCTCATTCAATTAAAGATTATAGATTCTTTTTGGAAACTCCAACGGTTTGAAATTGTGCAAAATATGATGCATACTCCAATTCCAGATATTCATTCAGATTTTGGTACTGCAGATTAATTATTAAGGCATTCATTTCCATAACGGCTGCGAATACTCTGTGTATGAGTCAGAATCCGGCCCCACGATAATTAACGAAGTTAATCCTGTCTTAAGTTAATTCACGATTAATAACTGGTACGACCACTCATAATTAATGGTACTTAACCCTTATCTAAATCGATCAACAAGGCCACGGCCCACCCGCCATCATGAAGGCGCAATCCCAACGTGGTCACGGCCACTTATTGCCAGCTCACGAAGCTCACAGCTATAAATACTAGGAGAGGAAACCCTAGAAGGGGGGCTTCTTCTTCGCCACTACTCACAAGAGAGGGGAGAGAGACAAAGATACCCATATGATGGGAAAGTGAAACACCATTGTAAGGCTCTGAACCTCTTCATGGAGAGGCAGACCAAACCAATATTATCAATAAAAGCTTCTATTGTTTCTCCTCTTCATTCTGAGTTCTTACTATTGTTTCTTATATTTGGTCTAATGGATTATTAAGGTTTGCTATGATTTTCCCGTAATTCATGTATATTGTTTTGTACTCATAAAGTGTGATATTTTTTTAGTCAAACAATTTGGCACCGTCTGTGGGGATTTCCTAGCAAAATCGCGTAGTTCTTCCTTGGACCAAAAGAAAAGAAACGCCAAAAAAAAAGAGAGAAGAACAACCCCGCTCGAACAAGCCAAAGCGGTATCTCGGACAAGGGGATCTCGAAGATCTCAAATCAAGATCCAAGTTCTCTCTTTCTCCGATCTCCGATAGTGCGAACAAGAAGAAGCAACCCCCCCCCCCCCCCCTCCCCAAGGGAGAATCCCCGTGAGGCATCTCCCGCATCCCTGATACGGGATCCGGCCGAAAATCGGCACTGAGATATCTCGAGCCGAGAACCACCTCAAGACAGCGAACATGCCCCGATTGGGAAGACAACGCATAAACTGCTCAAGGTCTCAAGTCAAAATCGATCTTCAGCACTCAATACCCACAACTTGGAGATTCAGGCCATGCGCCTTCGCCAACAAGTTCAACTATGGTTGAACCAAGACTTAGGCTACGCGCCTTCACCATCAAAATTGATAAAGTTCAATGACAGTTGAACTGGGAATCAGGCCATGCGCCTTCGCCAACAAGTTCAACTATGGTTGAACCAAGACTCAAGCTATGCGCCTTCGCCATCAAAATTGATTCAGGCCATGCGCCTTCGCCAACATGTTCAACTATGGTTGAACCAAGACTCAGTCTACACGCCTTCACCGTCAAAATTGATAAAGTTTAATGACAGTTGAACTGGGACTCAGGCCATGCGCCTTCGCCAACAAGTTCAACTATGGTTGAACCAAGACTCAGGCTACGCGCCTTCACCATAAAAATTGATAAAGTTCAGGGACTCAGGCCATGCACCTTCGCCAACAAGTTCAACTATGGTTGAACCAAGACACAGGCTACGCGCCTTCACCATAAAAATTGATAAAGTTCAACGACAGTTGAACTGGGACTCAGGCCATGCTCCTTCGCCAACAAGTTCAACTATGGTTGAACCAAGACTCAGGCTACGCGCATTCACCATCAAAATTAATAAAGTTCAACGACAGTTGAACTGGGACTCAGGCCATGTGTCTTCACCAACAAGTTCAACTATGGTTGAACCAAGACTCAGACTACGCGCCTTCACCATCAAAATTGATAAAGTCCAACGACAGCTGAACTGGGACTCAGGCCATGCGCCTTCGCCAACAGTTCAACTATGGTTGAACCAAGACTCAGGCTACGCACCTTCACCATCAAAATTGATAAAGTTCAACGACAGTTGAACTGAGACTCAGGCCATGCGCCTTCGCCAACAAGTTCAACTATGGTTGAACCAAGACTCAGGCTATGCGCCTTCACCATCAAAATTGATAAAGTTCAATGACAGTTGAACTGGGACTCAGGCTATGCGCCTTCGCCATCAAAATTGATGAAGTTCAACGACAGTTGAACTGGGACTCAGGTCATGAGCCTTCGCCAACAGGTTCAACTATGGTTGAACCAAGACTCAGGCTATGCACCTTCGCCATCAAATCCCACGAGTTCGACCCCGCTCGAACCATAAGGCTAGATGTCTTCGTCCTCAAATATAACAGGTTCAACCACAGTCGAACCGGAACTCGGACCAAGCTCCTCCACCATTGAACTCAGCAAAACCCAACCGCCAACGAATCAAGGCGTAGGTTAGATACCCGCACCACTCAAGTAAGTACTCCCAACTAGAACTAAGATTAGGGGCACGTAAAGTTCGGCCCCAGTCAAACAACAAGGCCGCATTTTTTATCACCACGGCCAGTAGTTCAATTGCGATCGAACTGGGACTAAGGCTAAGCGCCACTATCGCCAAGCAACCGCTCCGAATCGCTCAACCCGAGTTGAAGAAGAGAAGTCGTCAACAATCAAAAACTAGCATACCTACCAGAGAAACTCAAAGACAAAACAGATACAAGGCAAACAACGGAAAGGAAATCTCATTTATCTACAAAGTTAATTGCGGGTCATCCCCGCTTACACCCGGCCAAGGCTGGTCAATTTAAAAAAGAGAAGAAGAAAAACAAAAAAACAGATTCCAAATGGCGAACAAAACAAGAAAAATGCATAACTTTTTACTCGGCGCCATCAGCGCCACCATCTGCGCCATCGTTAGCCTCTGGCATCGCCGCATCAAAACCACAGTCAATACGGGCTTCATGAGCCTTTTGACGCGCTCCCTCAAAAGCAGCTTTGGCCACGATGCCGGCCTCCCACAAATTCTTATATACATCATGTTGGGCCTCGACAAAAACCCAAAGTTTGCGAGCCTGGTCGGAAGAAGTGGCCTGGTCCCGTAGGCGCTGGTTCTCTTCTTCCAAGGCCGTAATCCGGTTCGCCATAATTTGGGCATCCTGCTCAAAAACACTGATCCTCTCCTCGAGGTTCGCCTCCCTAAAAGCCGCAGTAGCCCTCTCCATCGCCAGCTGGGACTCGTGCGCGCGGATAACCTCCTTCAACGCCTCAGTCCTCGACGAGGCATCCCTCACTTGAAGCTTCAAAGCAGCGACTTCACCCTCCAACACAGTCACTTTCCTGCTCCACGTCGTTGCGGCCTCCGCTGCCTTAGCTTGGCCCTGGCGCTCACATTCAGCTACAGCCCTCTTCCCGCCTTGAGCTCCTCGTCCTTCCGATGGAGCTGCTCCTCAGGAGCACTTATTCTGCCAAGTGCTTGCTGCATCTGAAGCTCCTGCCTCGCCAGTTCCTTGACCAGGTCCTGGCTACGGGGATCATTCCTCAAGCGCGCGCACATCTCCCTGCATCGATCTTGTCACGACCTAAATTTTCCACCATCGGAAGTCGTGATGGTGCCTACTGTTGGAGCTAGGAAAGCCAAACATTTAAACCTTTTTGGATAACAACACAACATCAATAACAATATTAAACCTTTAAAAAAAGAGGAAGTCTTTTATAACATAAATAACTGAAAACCCAGAATGCGGAAGCTTAACATTTCACTACCTAAGAATGGAGTCGCTACCTCAAGAACCACTAAAGAGTGCTACAAACAAGTCTAAATAGAAAGTACACAATGTTTGTCTCGGTACAATGAAAACAAACAGAAAATATGGAAAGGGACTTCGGCCTGCGAATTAAGTCCCTGGACTGAAGTCAGCTCCCGATCAATATGCTACTGTTGTGGTCCAAAAGCTGCTCCAGTACCGTGATTTGTGCAAAAAGCACAGAAGTGTAGCATCAACACAACTGACCCCATGTGTTGGTAAGTGCCTTGCCTAACCCCGGCGAAGTAGTGACGAGGCTAGACAGGACTACCAAATCAACCTGTGCAGTTCAATATATATATGCAATAAAGGAAAGAATACCGAAATTAAACAGTTAAAAGGGAGGGAAACATGCTATGAGGGAGTACAATCTGGATACAAAGTCAACAACTTAAGAAAGGAACAGGGCAATAACGATATTTAACAAAAGCAGGAAAATCAACAATTGCACGGCATCAACCTTCGTGCTTTTACTCTCAATCTCACCAAAAGCAATCAAATAAAATGAACGACATCACCCTTCTTTCTTTCTCTCACATAACTCTCATTTCATGGCACAGAATGATCCTTCGTGCAAATATAGTCAAATCAGAGCACGAAATGTCCCTTCGTGCACAAAAAATCAAAACATGGTACGAAATGACCCTTCGTGCAAATATAATCAAATCATGGAACGGAATGACCCTTCGTGCAAATATAATCAAACATGTCATGAAATGACCCTTTGTGAAAATATAATCAAACATGGCACGGAATGACCCTTCGTGCATTATCACTCTTCCTCACCCAAACAACAATCACAACCAAACGGGCGAGGGAACAAACAAATAATAAGAAATGTCCCGACAAAAGACAAACACAATTAAATAGCTAAATCCCGGCAAGGGAGCAACAATAACAACTTTCACATCCTAGCAAGGGAGATAATCAACATACTCAAACCATTCCAGCAATGGATTAATCATATCTCTTTACATTTCTTTCATTTCTTACTCAAGAGTATTTTTTTATCGTTCGAGCCAATGCTCCAAAGAATTCACAATTTATAATTTATCCTCAAACTCTTCACATTATGTAGAAATCATTAATTAGCATGGAAGAGTCCAAAAATATCAGAATAAGAACGAACAAGGACCCACAGTCATGCTAGACACCGGTGTATAGATGCTCGTCACCTCGCCTATACACCGTACTAGATCATTTAGCAATTAGCAAATAAAAACACCCTAATCCTATTCCCTCAAGCCAAAGTTAGATCAAACAATTACCTCGATCCAAAGAATAACAATCAGCCCTCAATTACCGCCTTTCCTCTACAATCCGACTCCGAAACAATGATATCTAGGCATAATTAATTCAATAGTATCAATAAAAAACTCAATGGAAACATCCCATAGCCTAGATATGAATTTCCTATCATTCTTCCAAAAATACCAAAATTCAACACCGGGCCCACATGGTCCAAACACGAGGCTCTGACCAAAACCTAGTCACCCATAACCCCACGAGTTTAACTATATAATTTATTTTAAGATTCGACCCCAAATTGAGGTTGAATCACCCAAAATTCCCAAAACCCTAACTTTACCCAAAACCCCTAATTTCTACTTTGATTTCATGATTTAGGTCTAGGAATTTGATAAATGATGATAGAAAATGAAGAAAACGAGTTAAGATTTACTAACCCAAAAAGTCTTGGTGAAAAGGAGTTTCAATGGACGCCTAAGTGATTGGAGAAGAAAGGAGTTCGTGTATTTTTGTGAAAAGTCCCGTATCTACTGTTTCTGGGAATTAAGTATAACTGGGAAAAAATTGCCCTTCGCGTTCACGGGAAAGGGACCGCGTTCATGAAGGGTAGACTAGGCAATGCATCGCGTTCGCGATGGGAAGGCTGCGAACGTGAAGAGGAAAAAGCTGGGGGGCCAGGGACTGTTATACGCGAACGCAATCATGGGGTCGCGAACGCGTTGCAGGGGGAAGGCTGAGCTACGCGAACGCGGAAGTGCAAGCGCGAACGCGATGAGTAAAATGAGGGCCAAGTCTTCTGTGTCAAATACTCAACGCAAACGCGATAAGGCATATGCGAACGCGATGAAGGATGAGGTTGAAGCTTCGCGAACACGAGAGGCCTAACGCGAACGCGAAGAAGAAAATCACTGGGCACCTGCTGCAGATTTTCAGCAACTTTCCTAAGTGCAAAACTACCCCAAACACCTCCGAAAACACTCCCGAGCCCTCAGGGCTCCTAACCAATCACACACACTAACTCAATAACATCCTACGAACTTACTCGAGAGATCAAATAGCCAAAACAACATCAAAATCAATGAATCAAGCCTCAAAATCATCATTTCCATTTCATAGTTCTTAAACTTCCAATTTTAGATAATTAGGTCCGAAGTACGTCAAACGACATCTGATTTCGACCAAACTTCACAGGAAGCGCTTAACGCATATTTAAGACCTGTACTGGGCATCAGAACCATAATACGAGCCCGATACCATAGCCTTTTAATCAATTTTCATTTCCATTTTCCTTAATAATTTCAGAAAAACAATTTAATAGAAAAAATTCTTTTACTCGGGTTCTAGACCTCGGATTTTGACTCCGGGCACATGCCCGAGCCCCATATTTTTCTACGGACCCTCCAGGACGGTCACATTACGGGTCCGAGTCCGTTTACCCAAAACGTTGACCAAAGTCAACTTTAATCATATTAATATCAAAATTCTTCAAATTTTTTACAGATTTCACATATTTCAACATAAAAACTTTCCTTCTATGCGCCCAGACTGCGCACGCCAATTAAGGCAAGTAAAAGTGAGGTTTTCAAGGCCTCGAAGGCACATAACGAATAAGGAAACAGGTGATAACCCCTTTGGGTCGTCACATCCTCCACCCCTAAAATAACCGTTTGTCCTCGAACGGACAAAAGAAAGAAGTACCCGAGTCAGGAAATAGATGAGGATAACGGCTCCGCATATCAGACTCGGACTCCCAGGTCGATGCCTCAGGAGGCTGACCTCTCCACTGGACACACACTGAAGGAAAACTCTTTGACCTCAACTGTTGAACCTGCCGGTCTAGGATAGCTACCGGCTCCTCCTCGTAAGATAGATCCTTGTCCCACTGGATAGTGTTGAAATCTAACACGTGGGCTGGATCGCCGTGATACCTCCGAAGCATGGACACATAAAACACTGGATGCACGGCTGACAAGCTAGGTGGCAAGGCAAGCCTATAAGCCACCTCTCCCACACGATCTAGAAATGGGCTAATGAACCTAGGGCTAAGCTTGCCCTTCTTCCCGAATCTCATCACGCCCTTCATAGGCGATACATGGAGTAATACTCGCTCACCAACCATGAAAGTTGCATCTCGAACCTTGCGATCCGCATAACTCTTATGCCGCGACGGAGCCAAACGAAGCTTGTCCTGAATGATCTTGACCTTATCCAAGGCCTCCTGAACTAAATCTGTAACCAATAACCGAGCCTCTCCCGGCTCAAACCATCCGACTGGAGACCGACACCACCTACATACAACGTCTCATATGGAGCAATCTAAATGTTGGATTGGTAGCTATTGTTGTAGGCGAACTCTGCTAAAGGCAAAAACTGGTCCCACGAGCCTCCAAAATCAATGACACAGGCTCGAAGCATATCTTCCAATATATGAATAGTCATCTCGGACTGGTCGTCCGTCTGAGGATTGAATGATGTGCTCAACTGAACTTGGGTGCCTAACTCCTGCTGTAATGCTCTCCAGAAGCGCGAGGTAAACTGCGTACCCCAGTCCAAATGATAGATGCCGGCACTCCATGAAGGCGAACAATCTCTCGGATGTAGATCTCAGTTAACCTCTCCGATGAGTAGGTGGCTGCAATAGGAATAAAATGCGCTGACTTGGTCAGCCTATCAACAATGACCCAAATAGCATCAAACTTCTTCCGAGTCATCGAAAGTCCAGTAACGAAATCCATGGTAATCCTCTCCCACTTCCACTCAGGAAGCTCAATCCTCTGAAACAACCCACCAGGCCTCTAATGCTCATACTTGACCTGCCGACAGTTCAAACAACGAGCCACATATGCAACAATATCTTTCTTCATCCTACACCACCAATAATTCTACCCCAAGTCCTGATACATCTTCGCGGCACCCGGATGAATAGAATACCGTGAACTACGGGCCTGCGCTAAGATCAACTCTCGAATTCCATCGACATTGGGCACACAAACTCGCCCCTGCAATCTCAAAACACCACCATAATCTAAAGTCACCTTCGTAGCACCTCCACGCTGCACCGTATCTCTCAGGACACACAAATGATGATCATCAAACTGCCGGTCACGGATACACTCCAATAATGAAGAACGAGCGACCGTGCAAGCTAACACTCTGCTAGGCTCAGAAATGTCCAACCTCACAAGCTGATTAGCCAAAGCGTGAATATCCAAAGCAAGAGGTCTTTGGCTGACCGGAGCATAAGCAAGACTAGCCATGCTGGCGGACTTCCTACTCAATGCATTGGCCACCACATTGGCTCTCCCCGGGTGGTACAAAATAGTAACGCCATTGATGTTATTAATGTCAATACCACACAGGGGGAGGGGGGTGATTTGTGTGGTACCTAATTTTCGCGTTAGAAGAACTTGTTTCTTCTGAGTGTTCTAACTATAGCAGTTTGCGGAATAATAAGTACTGAAAGTAAAGTGCATAGAGATTTTACGTGGAAAACACCTGGCTCAAAAGGTGAAAAAACCA
>MU752021.1:2137-109011 GCA_026770625.1 Nicotiana glauca | reverse complement strand
GTTTTGAGGGGGCATTTGACCTCCGATTTGGGAGATTTTTATATGGTTAGACTCGTGAGAGTATGAGGGTTCTGAAAATGTAAAAATTATTTGATTCCGAGACGTTGGCTAGAGGAAATTTTGGTCATTTTACCTATTTTCATGCCCTAGTTCTAAATTTAATAGTGGAATCAGTTGTTTGCAATATTATTTACGATGTGTAATTGAATTGAATAGATTTGGGCCATTTGGAGTCGGATACTCGTAGCAAAGGCGCGGTTTCTAGTGATATTGAGCCGGTTTGAGGTAAGTGGCCTGTCTAACTTTGTGTGGGGGACCTTTTCCCTTAGGATTTGTTCTTGATATTTGAGTGTCTTGTACGCGAGGTGACGAGCGCGTACTTGAGCTGATTGATAAAAATCCGGTTTTACTTAAGTTGTTAATATTTAACTTTCCTTCTTATTTGCCTTATCTTACTTGAAGCTTATTACTTGTGCTAGACTAGGAAAGCATGTCTAACTGACATAATTGCCTAATTGCTTAAGTTGTTTAATTGTACTACGTGAAGCATGCTAGGCTAGTTCTATCTGCTACTCCGTTTTTTATAGTTATCCCTTGGTTTGTTTCTGGCTGTGATTGCGCATTTATATTGGGACTACAAATGTGGGATTCCGGTAGCTCCCCCCTTGTTTGTTTACTTTGGGACTACGGGTTCGATTCCCAGGAGATCCCCCTGCACTTTTATTTTGGAACTACGGGACGGTATCCCGGGAGATCCCCTTGCACTTTTATTTTGGGACTACGGGACGGTATCCCGGGAGATCCCCTGCACATAAATGATTGGACTACGGGACGGTATCCCGGGAGATCTTTTGATACTGGTAGGAGAGTTGGACTACGGGACGTTATCACGGGAGATCTATTGGACAGTTGAGGAGAGGGCTACAGGACGGTATCCTAGGAGACCCTCATTGGTATTTGAGATTGAGTTGTGTTTACCCTGTGTTTCTGCTTTATCTTGGTAGTTATTATTGTTTCGTTGATTTGCCTTATTACACAGCTGCGTTTATTATTTTTTTCAGATTTCCACACTGTTAATTATTGCTACTGTTATATTTTTGCTTTAGTAGGGCCCTGACCTTTCCTCGTCACTACCCAACCGAGGTTAGGCTTGGCACTTACTGAGTACCGCTATGGTGTACTCATGCCTTTCCTGCGCATGTATTTTTTTTCATGTGCAGATCATACAGGTACCTCTACTCAAGCGCACTATCCTTGAAGCGAGGAGACATACAGAGACTTCGAGGTATATCTGCAGCGTCCGCAGACCGAAGAGTCTTCTTCCTTATTCTAGTTGTAGAGTTGTTATCCTATCATACTTTTGATGTAGTTATTCTGGAGATTAGAGTACTTATTGGAATTCTATTAGCCTGTGTTTCCCCGTGAGTTTCCGGGTTTTGGGATTTGGTTGTAGACTTCCGCATATTTTTAGAGTTGTACAGGCCGGACGGCCTTATACTCTGATGTTATTTTTCATATGTTCAGTTTTAATTGGTTTTTCCGCAAATATTATATCTTTTCTGCAATACTTGGCTTACCTGGTCGTGGGGACTAGGTGTCATCACGACATGTTCACGATCGGTGAACTAGGGTCGTGACATATAAACACATCTTATACACTACTATACACCTTTATACAAGTCTTTGTAGACGAAATTCTTCCATGATTTTCAGTTACAATTCTTGTCCATATCTATATTAAATGACTTGCAAATTTTATATACAACCTCCTTATACTATTTATAATAATTCTAAATAACGCTCCCTCCAAATTTCTCACAAAATCAAATTTGAAATCTAAACCCACATTTTTAAGTTTCTTAAAAATCTAATTTTCATCATTCAAATGGATTTGATTTGTTGAACTAATATTTGAGTTATAGTTGTTGATTCGAAAATTAACTTAAAAGTTTGAGCAATTTTTTTTAAAAAATTAAATAGTAATTTCGAGAAATTATTAGAGTTAGATGTTGAATCTTAGCATATTATTTTGGGGCTTTGACACAGTTACCCACAAAAATAAAACTATTTACCCTTGTCTACCCATTTATTTTTCTACCCATAAACTAATTACATTTCCTACCCATAGTAATTTTTGTAGGGAAGTTTTTCTTTATTCTCCAATTCTTTTTTATCTCTATGTTTCTTTTCTTCCTTTTTTTCTCTTTTTTGCTTTTCTGCTTTTCTTTTTTCTCGTTTCTTCTTATTTTTTCCTTTTTTTCTTTTCTAATTTTATTTAACTTCTTTTTTTATATTCTTTTTTTCTGCATAATCTAATTTCATTTAACTATTTTTTATTATTTTTTTTATACAATAAGAAAAATAATTGATATAGTAAATATTTGTTCACCTTTTTTTAATATAACTTGTACAATATACCTTTTATTTTATTTTTCTTTCTCATTTTTTAAATTTAATTTTTAAATTGAAATAATATCAGTTGTCACTTGATATAATACACCAAAACATCACATTGACTGCTGTTGAGCACCATAAATTACATAATCAGATTCTAAGAATCAACACGTGATTGTCATGCAAACCTTGATCTCCTTCCCTATAAATATCAATACACACTCTACCATTAGCAGTAATACAATCAGTTATAGAGCAAGAAAACATAATCTATGGCAACCAAATCTCCATATATACTAGTTAGAATAAAAATGATAATAAAATATTAAAAAATAGAACAAAAGTATAAGTAGCGAAAAAGACTTCTAGTACCATGTGATACCAATATGGTATACATTTATACCAACAAAGTATATGACTGCTCTAGAATATTGCTACAACTATCTGTGACTAAATTACTGTACCAAAACATTAAAAGATACAATAAAAGTATGAGAAAATTACATGCTCACATTGCAAGCTAAATATTCGCAAAGCAACTTGCTCATCCCGTATACTAACATGGTATATAGTTGTACGGGATCGTTCCAATAATTGCCTATAACTATAAAAATTATTACATAATAAACATAATCTATGTCCATTGGCACAAAAAGATTCCAGCAATGCAAATCATGTTTATATAAATAATTTCATAATAGAATTCACTTAAAATGCATCTAAAACAACCAAAAAATATTCAAATTACCATATGATACTAACATGGCATATAACTATACCAACATAGTATACAACTTTACTTGTTAATTTTCGACAACTATATGACTATACTACTATTACATAATTCACATGGATATAGAAAAAAATAAAAAATAGTGTACCACATATTAATATAATATAGTATTTCAAGGTATTGTACTATATTACTATTATTAAAAGAAAATCAAATAGTATACCAATTAATTGCAACCAATACAACCAAAAAAGATTCAACTAGCATATGATACCAATATAGCATATAGCTATACTAATAGGGTATATAGTTGTACGGGGTCGTTCCAACAAGTGCATATAACTATAAAAACTATTACATAATATACAAAATCTATGTCCATAGGTAAAAGAAAATCTAACACAGCAAAACATGATCATATAAACCATTTCAGAATAGAATTCACTTAAAAATACAGCTAAAACAATCGAAAAATATTTCAACTATCATATGATACCAATATGACATATAATTATACCAATAGGGTATATATTTCTACCAATTAATTCCAGGCAACTATATATGACTATACTACTATTGCATCATACATATGCTTAAAGAGAAAAATCAAAAATAGTGTACCGTATATTAATATAATAATATATTTCAAGATATTGTACTATAATACTATTATATAAAACAAACACATAAAGAAAAAATCAAAATGCTTACATAATACACATGCATAAAAGAAAATTAAAAAAAATAAAGATATTATATTATTCTACTATAACTAAAGAAAAATCAAATAGTGTACCAATTAAATGTAGCTAATACAACCAAAAAAGATTCCAACTAACACGTGATACCAATATAGTATATAGCTATACCAATATGATATACAGATGTACGCAAAGGGTTTAAAAATAATTTTTTAAATTCAATTATTAAACTGAAATAATATCAGTTGTCACATAATCTAATTAACTCAAAATTTAGCCAGAACCTCAAATCAATAATTAAACCCACCCTAGTTAAAATTGGTTCAAAATAAATACAATCTCAACAAACCAATTTATGCATTTCAAGCTTCAAGGTCCTTTATAGTGAATTTTGTTTTTATTACAATAAATCTCTGAAAAATTAAACTTGTGCAAGTTAAAAATATAATAATATGATAATGTAAGCTAACAAAATGACAAGGTAAAAATACTTTATGATGCAATACTAGAAGATAATAAAAATTAGAACAAAAAATCTCAAAAAATAGTAAATTATATATTCATTCCAGCTATCAATCTCAACAAGCAATAATAATTATAGAATTTTCAATCTTTTATTAATAAAAATAGCTCTAGGGAGTTTTTTTTTAAAGGAACAAAAAACTTCAAAGAAGGTGCTCAAAACCTAATAACTACCATGCCACAAACTAATTAAAGGTCAGTTTGAGAAAGATTCTTTGGACACCAATCAAATAAAAGTATAATGGAAAATAGAAATGGGTAGTCGGGTAATACTTTTAGTTTAAATGTGTATAAATTGTAACAAAGTTTTAGATGGGTAAAACGGGTAATTATTTTAGTTTTCATAGGTAGTTTGCATAAATTGCTCTATTATTTTTAGACTAGTTAGTTGTAAATTGAAATATGGGCTATAAAATTTATAAGTAGGACTCCCAATTATTCTTATGTGAAATTTATTCAAAAAAAAATCAATCTCAACTGAAATCTTCATCTCTCTTTCTAGTGACTCTAATATAGCAATAAACAGCAGCAAAAATAGCAGTAACAAGACCACCAATAATTACTTCTCCTCCAGCAACAGACTTATCAGAATGATGAATATGATGTTCCATTTTCAAAATAATCTCCGGAGCCTCACCAATGGCGGGTCCTTTACGACTTTCATCTTCTCCTTCTTCAAATGACTCTGCTACTGTATCCTCTGAAATTGGTGGATCAGCTATTCTACTTTCTGTTTCAGTTTCTGCTCTCAACTTTCGTGGGAATGGCCGTGAAATTCCTGATCCTTCCGCCATTCCTCGAAAAAACAAGATTCCAAGTAACACATAGAAACAGAACATGAATCTAAATCGACCGGCCATTATAGTAAATATGGAATTTTTGGAAATAGAAGCAAAAGATTCTTGAATGAGGCTTAATAAGTAAATGGGTGTGCGTGTGTTTGATGAGATACTAAGAGAATCTTTGTGGTTACAATTTAAAAAGACTTGGGAAGATCTCATGAGTTGTGAGCTTAGGACATGGTCCGGTTGTGTATAAATAGGGAACGAATTGAAATGGATTTGGCTCACCTCCATTACATAATCTCTCCATTTCATTCAATGCACCGCTAATTTAATAACACTTGTCCTCTTTCAGATCTAATGGCCAAGGTTTATTTAGAGTAAACCTTGGTTAAACTTAACATTCTCTTGTTGGGTTAGACTTTAAATAAAAATAGAAGATAAACTATATAGGATTTTTTAGTGTTAATCATGGTAAGAAAATGGAGTCCCAACCAGATATTTAAAAATATAGGATTTTTTATTTAAATCTTTAAAAAGCTAAAAAATCATTAAAAAAAAATAGAATAAAACTAAAAATTAATTTCATTCTGGTTGGGCAGACATTTTCTTACCATGATTAAAACTAAAAAATCTTACAAGATATTTAAAAATATAGGATTTTTAATTTAAATCTTTAAAAAAACTAAAAAATGTTTAAAAACTAAAAAATCTTTTTAAAAATCAGAATGATATTTATTTTTTAGAAGATAAAAAATCAGAATGAAAAATCTTTTAAAAAAAATAGAAGATAACTTACCATGATTAAAACTAAAAAATAAATTTCATTCTGATTTGTGAAAAGATTTTTTAGTTTTTTAAAGTTTTTTTTATTTTTTTTAAAGATTTAAATAAAAAATCCTATATTTTTAAATATCTGGTTGGGACTCTATTTTCTTACCATGATTAACACTAAAAAATCCTATATTTTTATCTTCTATTTTTATTTAAAGTCTAACCCAACAAGAGAATGTTAAATTTAACCAAGGTTTACTCTA
Source organism: Nicotiana glauca (assembly GCA_026770625.1). Taxonomy (NCBI): domain Eukaryota; kingdom Viridiplantae; phylum Streptophyta; class Magnoliopsida; order Solanales; family Solanaceae; genus Nicotiana; species Nicotiana glauca. Next base: position 102,842 of record MU752021.1, on the reverse strand, counting down.
AATAAACCTTGGCCATTAGATCTGAAAGAGGACAAGTGTTATTAAATTAGAGGTGCATTGAATGAAATGGAGAGATTATGTAATGGAGGTGAGCCAAATCCAATTGAAATGGCCCACGTGTGTGTGGCTCGTAGGTCGAGAGAACTTCAGGGATGGAGACCACACTTTGGCGAAGTGGGATCTATGTGGGGGTGCTTTATTGCTTTTCACTGAAAATGAACCTTAATCACCAAGTAGTGTAGTATAAAAATCTAGCTTGACGGAAAGATGGTAGATTTGCATACACAGTAAAAAGGGCCTAAATCTGTCCCTGCTCGCCGGATGTTCGGTATTTATATTGGTACCCGATTAAATTAAGATTTGTTTCAGAAAGTCTCACATTGAGGGGTAAAATATTTCTAACAAAGGCGATTCCATATCTAAGGACTCGAACTCGAATTGGTTAAAGATTAATAAATGTACTTACCAATTCATCACAACCTTTATCGGTAGAAAGTAAACATTGCATGGTCGTAGCAATAGTTACATCTCCAATGTGCACTAGGTTATCCAGTGCGCATTCAAAGGGATAGCAACTGCGTGGTTTCGTGAAATTTTTACAAAAAAAAAGATAAAGAAATAAATAAGACGGATTTGCCCCGTTAAATGATAACGACGAGCCAATTGAGAAATCCATTACCACAAATTCTCAAACGATGAGATATTGAATTAAAGGAACGACAACTATTTATTATGGATTATGATTTATGTCTAAAAATTCTTAGGATCTCTACATCCAGATTGTGATTGTGATGCAGTAACCACTTCTAGAATGAAGTAACTTCTGTACTCAACTAGCAAGCTGGCACTAAAGCTGGGATACAACTGGAGCTTGGTGCAGGGGTATAGTATTAGGTAGATAAACCCAATAGCTTTTATTTCGACCCGACATTATACTAATAATTCATTAAATAATATAGATATTTAATTACAAACGCAAAAGAATTACATGTTTTGTTATTTGTGGCAAATTCAAAATATATAAAATTCAATTCCTAGCTTTACTTTTGACCAGAGCAAAGCCTGTTAATACCTTTGTTCATTCAAGTATCTTAGTCTGTATACCTATACATTTAGATTACATACCAAATTCTTTTTATTTTTATACATATGTAGATCATAGTTAGCATCCAAGGTTCTTAATTAACAACTTGAACGGTCACGTTCGTCATAGCCAAAGTATACACCAAGTCCAGCTACTACAAATTTGACTTTTCTGGATTTATTGGCAAATGGGTTAACTTAAGAGAAAATTTCATTTTATACCCATTAATTTTAAACTATTTACTTTTTAATATTCATGCCCAAAATATTTACTATTCCTACCCATGAAACCCAAACTATTTACCGATTTTTTATTTACTCTATTAAAATAGCTTTTCTTTCAACACAGAGTATTTGGACGAGGGCACATATTGATCCACATGTGGTTTCACTCGTGTTCTCTGTTGTGCGTACTTTTGAAGAATCCGTGCTTTGATTCAATTCCATCCATCTAAACTCTCAGCATTTTCTGAATCAAAGCATTTTTAAAGAATCAGCGTTGATTCAATTCCATCCATCTAAAAGAATCAGTGCTTTGAAGAATCAAAGCACATAATCTTTAGCACTTTTGAAGAATCAATGCTTTGATTCAATTTAATTTATCTAAAAGTTCTAAAGATTTTGACTATATCTTGATAATGATTCTATTACAACTCTTGATCAATTTATTTTTGTTGGCAATTTAAAATTAAAAATATTTAAATCCAAACGTTTTGGTAGAGGTAAAGATTTTGACCTTCTTATTACCAACGCTCAAACTAACGAAGATTATGTGGATCAATTCTGCTCCACTAACGAAAATGGCTAGTTTCAATTTTGCTCCATTTTTTCTTGATTGTTCTTTCCCTAGCTTTTTCTCTTGCCTTGGCTTAAAATTTTTATTTTGAAGATTTCTTGTTTGATTCAAAGTGGGTGCTGTTAAATATTATTTATAGTACCTTCTGGAAGTTCATACTAAAATTTGATAGTGTTTGGAGCTGATTTGAGATGATTGAGATTGAAATTTTCAGTTGAAAATCGAAGAACACAGCTACAATATACCACTATGGTATACAATATGCTATAGGAGTATATAGCTATCAACACTATACTATTATAGTTTACAAAACAGTATATCACTACAGTATACTAATATACTATAGGAGTATATAGTTATACTGCAATAGTATATTATTATAGTATACAATATATTGTTATGGTATACTATAATAATATGCAAGATACTGTAATAATATGCTGTAATAGTATCCAATATACTATAGAGAAAATCTCACTTTATACCTATTAATTTCAAATTATTTACCTTTTAATACCCCGACCCAAACTATTTACTACTCCTACCCATGAAGCCCAAACTATTTATCCGGTTTTTTATGGAATGTTTACCTCATATAGCAAAGGTTAACACCTTATTTATTTTAAATAAATATCATTTAAAAAAATTATATTCTATAGATATATTTTAAGGTTTATAGCAAAAAATTTAATTTTGGTTACTTTCTAGCCCTAAGCCACTGAATACGCTAATCAGTTACACTATTTTCTTTCTCTCTCTACTTTGATACATCCCATTCTCTTTCCCCTTTCATTAAAATTTGTCTTCTACGCCGGCGGTGAAACCGTGTCTTCTTTCTTGTTAGGTCTTATGAGAAGAGGATTGATCTTATGAGAGCAGTCACAGTTGGTTCACTGGATACGCCTTATGCCCATGGCCTCTTCTTCATAGACATACTTTTTCCAAGAAATTACCCCAATTGTCCTCCAAGGATTTACTACCATCCTTATGACCTTGACTTGAATCCGTACTTGGACCCAAAGGGCAAGGTTTCACTTAGCCTGTTGGAATATGGGATCTCGGTGACTAACTGGTACTGCGGTGTTCAAGACAAGTGGAATCCACAGAAGTCTGGCATATTGCAAGTGCTCACAGCTATTCAAACTTCAGTCTTGAGTGCCAACCTCTTAAATCCTGGTGGTGGAGAAGGTTTGCGAGAATTCAACAACTTAGAATGGCTTAAATACAAGAAAGGCTTAACCTTGACAAGCAAGGGCATGCTTTATATGCTGAGAGAACCCCCTTTGAACTTCCAAGATTTTGCAGAGGGATACTTTTGAACAAAGACGACTGATTTCGGGGCTGAAAAACTTGATTTTCTATTAATATATTTCAATATATTTTCAATGTATCACGCTGTATTTTTATGTATTTCATTGTATTCATTGTCTTTTTTTCCATTGTAATTCAATGTATCTCGTTGTATTCCATGTATTTCATTGTATTCACTGTCTTTTTTTCTCATTGTATTTTAATGTATCCCGCTGTATTCTATGAATGTATTCATATTTTTTTTAATTAATATAATTTATTTATTCAGATGTATTATATAATTTCTCTGGATTGCTATATTTTTGGGGCATTTTTCGGTTGAGAATCTTTTTTATAACTGAAAATACAAAATTTGTGTGTTATAATTGAGTTTGTTGAGTTATATTAGGAGTCTATTATGTTAATTGATTCACTTTCCATTTTAAAAATAGTGGAATCCCCTATTTCATGCTGCGAATACAGTCAAATACAGTCGAATACAATAATCTGTCCAGCTGTAATCCCATGTTTCACTCCATGAATACCGTCGAATACACTCCAATACAACAACTGATTAGCTGGACTTCCCTGATTCATGCCTATTTTTGCTACTGTATTCAGGAATACAATAGCTTAAATACATCAAATACATCTTATAACCACATAAAAGGTATCTATAATCCGTAATATAGCAAATGATATCTATAGATGACTAATTACTACTAAAGGATAGTGCTTTATGAAAATTTCTCTTTTTTTATTTACTCTATTAAAATGGGTTTTGACACAATTACCTACAAAAACAAAACTATTTACCCTTGTCTACCCATTTATTTTCCTACCCATAAACTAATTATATTTTCTACCCATAGTAGGTTTTGTGGGAAATTTTTTCTTTTATTCTCCAATTCTTTTTATTTCTATGCTTCTTCTCTCTCTCTTTTTTTTTCTTTTGTCCTTTTTTTCTTCTCGTTTTCTTCTTATTTTTTCTTTTTTCCTTTTCTAATTTCATTTAACTTCTATTTTTTAATACTCTTTTTCTCTTTATAATCTAATTTTATTTACTATTTTCATTATTTTTTATTATTCTTTTTTTAAATATTATTAATAAAGAAAAATCAAATTGTGTACCAATTAAATGCAGCTAATACAACAAAGAAATTTATGGACACTTTGGGAAAAGCGCAACCCTAAAGAGAGAGGCTCTGGTAAATTTGTCACGATCCGGATTTTCCACCTTCGGGAGTCGTGATGTCGCCTACTATTAGGAGCTAGGCAAGCCAACCATTTATTACCTCTTTTAGCAAACATCAACAATTTTATAAAACGAAGCTTGTAATAATGTAAGCGGAAGTCTCAAATGCAAATAACTGAAAGAAATGCGGAAGTTCCAATACAAAATTCTACCCAAGATTGGTTTTGCAACACTCACGAACTTCTAAGAGTTACCAAATACAATAAGCTGAAAGAAGTCATAATCTATTTATTTCGATACAAGGATAACAAACTGAAACAAAGATAGAGGAGACTTCGGGCCCGCGAACGTCAACAAGGCTACCTTGGTGTCTCTGGACTGAAGGTCTACTCCCAATCTACTGCTGCTGTCCAAAAGCTGCTCTAACACCGTGATCTGTGCAAAAGAGCACAGAAGTGTAGCATCAGCACAACCGACCCCATGTGATGGTAAGTGCCTAGCCTAACCCCGGCGAAGTAGTGACGAGGCTAGACTGGACATTACATAAACCTGTGCAGATATATATACGAGTACAACGGAGAATAGCAAGAACATAACAATTTAAACTGGGGAAGGGAGCATGCTTCAGGAGTAACATTTAGAAACAAATATCAGGAATAATGGTAAGTACATGTACAATTTAACTTCTAACAATAATGAATAAACGAGGCAACTTTCATATTCAACTCATCTCGTTGCAGGCGTGCAACCCGATCCCATTTCTCAATATCTCATGGTAGGCATACCACCCACTCCCATTTCAATATATATCATGGGTGGTAGGTGTACCACTCACTCCCATTTCAAAATATCATGTGTGGTATGCGTACCACTCACTCCCATTTTAATATATCATGTGGTAGGCGTACCACTCGCTCTCATTTCAATATATCATGTGTGGTAGGCGTACCACTCGATCCCATTTCAATCCAACACAGTATCACAAAGAAAATTACGGCAAGGGAACAAGATAATATAATATTTTCCGGGCAAGGGAACAAGAAATATCAAATCAACTATCCCGGCAAAGGAGATCTAGCTATAACAAAACTTATTCAATTTCTACTTAACACAATTAATAACAATGCTCAGTCATAACAATTACTTGCTCGATTTTAAAGATCTTCAACCAAGTTCTCATAAGCATTATTTAAGAATACAACAACTTAGAAATTTAAGACTCACGGTCGTGCTAGACACCAATATATAGATACTCGTCACCATGTCTATACATCGTACTCGATCAATTAGCAAGTAACAAACAAGACTCAACTCCTATTCCCTCAAGCTAGGGTTAAACCAAATACTTACCTCAACTTCCACGGCCAAATCAATCCACAACAACCGCTTTCCCTCTCGAATTCGGCTCCAACTCAATCAAATCTATACAATAACGATTTCATAATATCAATATACGCTAAATAAATCAATCCCAATGCCTAATTATAGATTTCCAAGCTTTCTTCCCAAAATTTTCATAATCGCCCCCGAGCCCGCTTGGTCAAAACATGTGATTCGGACCAAAATCAAATCCCCCACACGAGCCCGAATATATAATTTGTTTTCAAATTCGACCCCAAAACGAGGTCTAAATCAAGAAAATATAGAAAGCCCAAACTCTTCCCATTTTCCCCTATTTCTACCCTAGATTACATGCTATAGGCTTAGGAATTCAATAATTAATGATGGAAAATGAAGAAAATAAGTTAAACAATGTTTACCAAAGAAGTTTTGATGAAGAAGTGCTCTAAAATTCGCCCTAGGACTTTGGAGAAGAAGGAGTTCGTGAAGTGTTATGTTATTCCCGTCACTGGTTCTGTTTTTGGATATTTTAATAACTGGGCAAGATTGCCCTATGCGATCGCGGAAGAAGGATTGCGATCGCATAAGGTCAGGTCTGGTAAGCACTGCGATCGCGGAAGTAGTGTTGCGATCGCACAGGGTCAACTTTTTCGATCACTGCGATCACGGAGAGCAACATACGATCGCATAGAAGGAAAATAACGAAGCTGGCCTTTGTGAATCGCGATCGCGAAGAGGTAGTGCGGTCGCATATAAGGATTTGAAGACCCCTTAAGTTTTCTCTATGAGATCGCAGCACTTCCTATGCGATCGCATAGAAGGGATCACTGGGCACAGACAAACAACAGATTCTGCAATATTTCTAAGGCTAAAACCATCCCGAAACATATCCGAATCACACCCGAGCCCTCGGGGCTCCTAACCAAACACACGCACTAACTCAACAACATCCTACGAACTTAACTGTGCGATCAAATAGCCAAAATAACATCAAAAATAAGGAATCAAACCTCAAAATCACTAGTTTTTCTTCAAACTTCATAAACTTTCGAATTTAGAGTTTTAAGTCCGAAACACGTCAAACGACATCCGATTTCAACCAAACTTTACAGAAATATCTTAAAACATATATAAGACCTGTACCGGATGCCAGAACCAAAATATGGGCCCGATACCAACACTTTCTAATAAATTTTCATTTCCATTTTCCTTAACAATTTTCAAAAAATAATTTTTCTCAAAAATTTATTTCTCGGGCTTGGGACCTCGGAATTTGATTCCGGGCATATGCCCGACTTCCATATTTTCTTACGGATCCTCCGGGACCGTCAAATTTTCACACTATATATATATATATATATTTTTTTTTTTTTTTCATTTTTAATTTGCCCCTCATGTTGGGTAAAAGCTTAAAACAAATTAAAAGGGAAAAAACAAGTAAATTTACGAGTAATAAGTATACTATTATAGTATATTATATACTATTACAGTATATTGTTATAGTATCTTGTATATTATTACAGTATACCATAATAATATATTGTATACTATAATAGTATATTATTGCAGTATAACTATATACTCCTATAGTATATTAGTATATTGTAGCGGTATACTATTTTGTAAACTGTAATAGTATAGTGTTGCAGTATAACTCTATACTCCTACAACATATTGTATACCGTAGTGATATATTTTAGCTGTGTTCTTCGATTTTCAACTGAAAATTTTAATCTCAATCACCTCAAATCAGCTCCAAACGATATCAAATTTCAGTATGAACTTCCAGAAGGTACTATAAGAAATATTTAACAACACCCACTTTGAATTAAACAAGAAATATTCAAAATAAAAATTTTAAGCCAAGGCAAGAGAAAAAGCTAGGGAAAGAACAATCAAGAAAAAATGGAGCGAAATTGAAACTAGTCATTTTCGTTAGTGGAGCAGAATTGATCCACATAATCTTCAGCGTTGGTAATAAGAAGGTCAAAATATTTACCCCTACCAAAATGTTTGGATTTAAATATTTTTAATTTTAAATTTCCAACAAAAATAAATAGATCAAGAGTTGTAATAGAATCATAATCAAGATATAGTCAAAATCTTTAGCACTTTTAGATAAATTGAATTGAATCAAACCACTGATTCTTCAAAATTGCTAAAGATTATGAGCTTTGATTCTTCAAAGCACTGATTCTTTTAGATGGATGGAATTGAATCAACGCTGATTCTTCAAAAGTGCTTTGATTCAAAAAACGCTGAGAGTTTAGATGGATGGAATTTAATCAAAGCACGAATTCTTCAAAAGTACGCACAACAGGGAACACGAGTGAAACCATACGTGGATCCATATGTGCCCTCGTCCAAATTCTCTGTGTTGAAAGAAAAGCTATTTTAATAGAGTAAATAAAAAACTGGGTAAATAATTTGGGCTTCATGGGTAGGAGTAGTAAATAGTTTGGACCTGGGTATAAATGGTAAATAATTTAGAATTAATGGGTATAAAGTGAGATTTTCTCTATTAAAATGGCTTTTCTTTCAACACATAAAATTTGGACGAGGGATCATACTGATCCACATGTGGTTTCATTCATGTTCCCTGTTGTGCGTACTTTTGAAGAATCCGTGCTTTGATTCAATTCCATTCATCTAAACTCTCCGCGTTTTCTAAATCAAAGCACTTTTGGAGAATCAACGTTGATTCAATTCCATCCATCTAAAAGAATCAGTGCTTTGAAGAATCAAAGCACATAATCTTTAACATTTTTGAAGAATCAGTGCTTTGATTCAATTCAATTTATCTAAAACTGCTAAAGATTTTGATTATATCTTGATTATGATTCTATTACAACTCTTGATCAACTTACTTTTGTTGGCAATTTGAAATTAAAAATATTTAAATCCAAACATTTTGGTAGGGGTAAATATTTTGACCTTCTTATTACTAACGCTCAAACTAACGAAGATTATGTGGATCAATTCTGCTCCATTAACGAAAATGGCTAATTTTAATTTTGCTTCACTAACAAAAATGGCTAGTTTCAATTTTGCTCCATTTTTTCTTAATTGTTCTTTCCCTAGCTTTTGCACTTGCCTTGGCTTAAAACTTTTATTTTGAAGATTTCTTTTTTGATTCAAAGTGAGTGCTGTTAAATATTGCTTATAGTACCTTCTGGAAGTTCATACTGAAATTTGATAGCGTTTGGAGCTTATTTGAGGTGATTGAGATCGAAATTTTTAGTTGAAAATCTAAGAACACAGATACAATATACCACTACGGTATACAATATGCTGTAGGAGTGTATAGCTATACGGCAATACTATACTATTATAGTTTACAAAACAATATGCTGCTGCAGTATACTATAGGATTATATAGTTATACTGCAAGAATATACTATTATAGTATACAATATATTGTTATGGTATACTGTAATAATATGCAAGATACTGTAACAATATGCTGTAATAGTATACAATATACTATAATAGTATACTTATTACCCGTAAATTCACTTATCTTTTCCCCTTTAATTTGTTTTAAGCTTTTACCCATCGTGTGTGTGTGTGTGTGTGTGTGTGTGTGTATATATATATATATCGGTATACTCTTACAATTAGATCGTTTTAAAATTTTTAATTTCTGTTGACAACTGATATTATTTTATTTTAATAATTGAATTAAATTTTTTTAACTCTTTGCATACAATTGTATACCCTGTTGGTATAGCTATATACTATACTGGTATCATATGTTAGTTAATATTTTTTGATTGTATTAACTATATTTAATTGGTATATAATTTGATTTTTCTTTAGTAATAATATAAAAGAAAAGAATAATAAAAAATAATAAAAACAGTAAATAAAATTAGATTATGATGAGAAAAAGAATATAAAAAAATAAAAGTTAAATGAAATTAGAAAAGGAAAAAAGAAAAAAATAAGAAGAAATCGAGAAAAAAGGAGAAAAGGAAAAAAAGAAAAAAGAAAAAAGAAAAAAGAAAAGAAAAGAAGCATAGAAATAAAAAGAATTGGAGTATAAAGAAAAAATTTCCCACAAAACCTACTATGGGTAGAAAATGTAATTAGTTTATGGATAGGAAAATAAATGAATAGACAAAAGTAATTAATTTTATTTTTGTGGTAACTGTGTCAAAACCACTTAACTTAATGATAACTCTAAAATTCAGGCCCACATTTATAATAGTAGACTTGATGAAAAAGAATGAGTTATAATCTTTTTTATTTTAAAAATGGAGATGTCTAGATCAGTTTGAGTGTACACCAATTATTTCATTGAGTACATACTACTATGTACCGAGTAATATCCTAAAAATATAAGTGACGTTGCGAGTGTAAAATTTTTCATATTTTTTGTATATGTAACTTAATATAAAAAGAAGAAGATAAAAGAAGAAGAAATGATTGAAGAAAAACATTTACCCCATCATCTTGCATTCCTTTGGTTTTTGAAGTTCAATAATGTTTTTGGTGCAATTCTACAACAAAGAGAGTCTCTTACTTTAATATTATGCCATCTGATTGATTAAAGTTTTGTGCTGCTCACCACTTCAATTTCCCGATATACTCTCGTGCTAACATGCTAGCAGCAATTTAAGTAGATCATGTCGTGTTCTTGCTTAATTGTGTACTCTCATCGGTTCGTAATAAGTGACGTTTTGATTTATAACACATCTTTTAAGAAAATGCTAACTCCTAAAAACTTTTAGTATTTTGACTTAGTTACCCTCAATTAAAATTTACTTATTGTTAACTAGACAGATTGAGATATGTAAATAAGGAAAAATTCGAAAATATAAAGTTAATTACTTGTTCTTGATTGTAACGACCCCGCCGGTCGTTTTTGGAATTTACGCCCCGATCCCCCACTAACTGCTTCCCCTAAGTTCATTTCTGCTATTTTCGTTTGCCGGGACGTTCGGTGTTAGGATTCAGAGTGTTTTGGGATATTTAGTCCCTAAATGAGAGTTTAAGAGTTGAAAAATGGTCCGTAATCGAAGCATCATGAAGACGGTCTCGGAATGGAAATCTGATGGTTCCGTTGGCTCCGTTAGGTATTTTCGGGATTGGGGGCATGTTCGGAATGTATTTTGGAAGTCCGTAGCTCATTTAGGCTTGAAATGCCGAAGTTTGCATTTTCAAGTTTCCGCTCCGATAGTGAGTTTTTGATCCGAGGGTCGGAATAGAATTCCGGAAGTTACAGTAGCTCCGTCATATCATTTGGGATGTGTGTGCAAAATTTCAGGTCATTCGGACGTGTTTTGGTTAGGTTTTTGATCGAAAGCGTACTAGGAAGAAATTTGAAGTTCTTAGGCTTGAATTATTGATTAAATCGGGTTTGCGGTGTTGTTTTAGGTGTTTTGAGGATTGGTACAAGTTCGAATAAGGTATTAGGTGGTATTGGTGCTTTTGGTTGAGGTCCCGGGGGCCTCGGGATGATTTCGAGTGGTTGACGAAATTTTTTGAAGTTGAATGAATTGCTGGAGGTTCTGTCATCTGGTATTTTCGCTTCTGCAGCTTGGGAACCGCAGAAGCAGAGCCGCAGAAGTGGCTAGACCACCGCAGGAGCGAAAATCGGGTGTTCCTTCAGTTTTCGCAGGTGCGGAAGTTTATCCGCAGAAGCAGTTACACACCTGCGAGATAATAATCGCAGATGCGGTCTTTGGGATTTTGGTTGAAACCGCAGAAGCGGTAAGGAATCCGCATAAGCGGCAACTGCAGGTGCGGTTTAAGACCGCAGAAGCGGAACTCTTGGCTTTAATGAAAATCGTAGAAGCGGCACTAGTTTCCGCATAAGCGGGACCGCAGAAACGGTCCCTTGTCCGCAGAAGCGGAAACACATGTTCTGATATAGAAAATTCGAGGGTTGATTTCATAAGTTAGAAAAATTAAATTTAGCTCGGGGAAGGGCGATTTTTAGAGAGTTTTGAAGAGAAGACCATTGGGTAATGTTTCTTTTATCCCTCCTATCTATATTTCATCATTTTGTAGTTAAATCCATAATTAAAATTCGAATTTGGGATCAAAATTGGAAGAAAATGGGTAAAACTTCTTAGACCAAACTATTGGGTTTTGCGTTAGCATTTGACCTCCGAATTGGGAGATTTTTATATGGTTAGACTCGTGAGAGAACGAGAGTTCTGAAAATGTAAAAATTATTCAATTCCAAGACGTTGGCCTGAAGGGCATTTTGGTTATTTTACCTAATTTCACGTCGTAGCTTTGAATTAAATAGCAAAACCAGTTGTTTACGATGTTATTTATAATGTGTAATTGAATTTGAATAGATTTGAGCCATTTGGAGTCGGATACTCATGGCAAGGGCGTGGTTTCTAGTGATATTGAGCCGGTTCGAGGTAAGTGGCTTGTCTAATCTTGTGTGGGAACTTTTCCCTTAGGATTGTTACTTGATATTTGAGTGCCTTGTACGTGAGGTGACGAGCGTACTTGAGCCGATTGATGAAATTTCGGTTTTTACTTAAGTTATGGAAATTTATTTTTTCTTTCTTATTTGCTTTATTCTACTTGAATTTATAACTTGTGCTAGATTAGGAAAAGCATGTTTAGCTGATTTGACTGCCTAATTGCTTAAGTTGATTTGACTGCACTACGTGAAGCATGCTAAGCTAGTTCTATATGTTGTTTGTCTTTCGTACTTCATTCCTTGGTTTGTTTCTGGCTGTGGTTGCGCATTTACATTGGGACTACGGATGTGGGATTCCGGTAGCTCCCCCCTTGTCTGTTTACTTTGGGATTACAGGTTCGTTTCCTGGTAGATCCCCCTGCACTTTTACTTTGGGACTGCGGGTTAGATTCCCGATAGATTCCCCTGCATATACATGAGTTGGACTATGAGACGGTATCCCGGGAGATCCACTGGACAGTTGAGAAAAAGGGCTATAGGACGGTATCCTGGGAGACCCTCATTGTTATCATTGATATTGAGCTGTATTTACTCTGTGTTTACTCTGTTCTCTGTAGTTGTTATTGCCTCGTTGACCTTCCTTATCTCACTGCTATACTTATCATTTCTGTCGGTTTTATACTGTTTATTATTATTATTATTATTATTATTATTATTATTATTATTATTATATTTTGTCTCAGTAGGGCCCTGACCTTCCTTGTCACTATCCAATCGAGGTTAGGCTTGGCACTTACTGATTACCGCTGTGGTGTACTCATGCCCTTCCTGCGCATGTTTTTCATGTGCAGATCATCCAGATACCTCCACTCAGGCGCACTATCCTTGAGGCGAGGAGACACACGGAGACTTCGAGGTATATCTGCAGCGCACGCAGACCGAAGAGTCTTCTTCCTTATCCTAGATATAGAGCTGCTATCTTATTATACTTTTGATGTAGACATTCTGGATATTAGAGTACTTATGGTAATTTTATTAGCCTATGTTTTCCGTGAGTTTTCGGGTTTTGGGATTGAGTTGTAGTCTTCCGCATATCTTTAGAGTTGTCTAGGCCGGGCGGCCTTATGTTCAGTTGCTATTTTTCATATGTTTAGTTTATAATTGATTATTCCTCAAGTTAATTTGTTATTTCTGCACTGTTAGGCTTACCTAGTTGTAGGAACTAGGTGCCATCACGACATGTTCATGGAGGGTGAAGGGGGGGTCGTGACAAGTTGGTATCCGAGCTCTAGGTTCATAAGAGTCACGGAACACAGGCCGGTTTATTAGAGTCTCGTTGATCAGTACGGAGACGTCTGTATTTATCTACGAGAGACTATGTAACTGTTTAGGAAAAATCTTAATTTCATTTGAATTCCTTATCGTGCGATATTTTTGACGTCAATTCTAAACTTCTGTCTTCTATTCTCTCATAGATGGTGAGGACACGTGCTACATGAGATGACCAGGCATCTGCGCCCCCTGCTGCAGCCGTCAGAGGCCGGGGCCGGGGTAGAGGTCGAGGATGCGCACGCAATGTAGCCAGAGCACCTGCGCGAGCTGTCGTCCAGGTACCACCAGCAGATCCAGTCGAAACCCAGGCACCTGGAACATCTACTACTGCCACTAGTACTCCAGCGCTCTAGGAGACCTTAGCTCAGTTCATGAGTATGTACACCACCTTGGCTCATGCAGGGTTACTTTCCCTTGCTGCAGCCACATACCAGGCCGAGGGAGGAGCACAGACTCCCGCCGTCAGCACTCTTGAGCAGCGAGTGCAGGTTGAGCAGGCTCCCAAGATTATTCTCGCACCGCCTGCAACACCAGTTCAGCCCGAGGATGGGTCAGCTGCTTCAGAGGACGAGCATCGTAGACTTGAGAGGTTTAAGAAATATGATTCAGTGAATTAGCCTCAAATTATGCCTTGGGATTTTTGGGGAGTGTCATCGTATTCTTCACACTATGGGCATAGTGGAGTCTAGCGGGGTTTCTTTCACTGCTTTTCAGCTTCGGGGAGCCGCCTATGATTGGTGGAATACTTATGAGTTGGATAGTCCAGTTGAGGCTGCTTCATTGACTTGGACCCAGTTCTTGGACATGTTCATGAGAGAGTTCATCCCCCAGAGTCTCAGGGATGCGTGGCACGCAGAGTTTGAGCATTTGCGCCAGGGTGCTATGAAAGTTTCAGAGTATGCTATCCGTTATACCACATTGGCCAGGCATGCACCAGCTTTGGTTGCTACAGTTTGAGAGAGAGTTCGCAGGTTCATTGAGGGCCTTATCCCGCCCATCAGGTCTAGCATGGCTCGAGAGTTGGAGATGGACATTCCTTATCAGCAGGTAGTGAGCATTGCTAGGAGGATTGAGGGTATGCTCGCCAGGGAGCGAGGGGAGAGGAAGGCCAAGAGGTCTCGAGAGTTGGGCCACTACTCTGGTACCCGTACCCCATCAGTAGGTCATTATGGCAGAGGTTATTCGGGTCGCCCTGTACATTCAGCTTTACCAGCAGCCGGCAGTACTCTAGCTCCGCCTATACCTCAGGAGCCTTACTATGCACCTCTAGTTTCTAGCGCGCCTCCTACGCGGGGTGCTTCTAGAGGTCCGCCCAGCAGGCCTATCCCCAGCCAGTCACAATCACCCTGTCCTCCCAGAGCTTGTTTCGAGTGTGGCGATACACACCATATGGTTAGGGACTGCCCCAGACTTGGTACGGTGCATCTTCACAGATTGCTCAGCCACAGCGGGCTCCTCAGAGTTCTCAGGCCATGATCACAGCTCCAGCTGCTGCCCTACCTGCCCAGCCAGCCAGGGGCGGAGGTCGGGGAGATAGAGGTCACCCTCGAGAGAGGGGTCAGGCCAGATATTATTGTATTCCTGCTCGCACTGAGGCTGTTGCCTCCGACTCCATCATCACAGGTATTATACTGGTTTGTCACAGAGAGGCATCGGTTCTATTCGATCCAGGCTCTACTTATTCTTATGTCTCTTCTTACTTTTCTCCACATTTGGGTGTGCCTCGGGATTCCATGAGTAGCCCTGTTTATGTTTCCACTCCTGTGGGAGATTCTCTTGTTGTGGACCGCGTTTATCGGCCGTGTTTGGTTACTATTTGTAGTTTTGAGACCAGAGCGAATTTATTATTACTCGGTATGGTGGATTTTGACATTATTCTGGGCATGGACTAGTTGTCACCCCATTTTGCTATTCTTGATTGTCATGCCAAGACCGTGACGCTGGCTATGCCAGGTATTCTGCGTATTGAGTGGAGTGGTACTTTAGATCACACTCCCAGTAGAGTTATCTCTTTTCTTAAAGCTCAACGTATGGTTAAGAAGGGGTATGCCGCGTATTTAGCTTATATGAGAGATGTCAGTGTTGATACCCCTTCTGTTAATTCAGTTCTAGTGGTGCGGGATTATCCAGATGTGTTTCCAATTGATCTTCCTGGCATGCTGCCCAATAGAGACATTGATTTTGGCATTGATCTATTATCGGGCACTCAGCCCATTTTCATTCCTCTGTATCGCATGGCTCCTCCTGAGTTGAAGGACCAATTGCAGGAATTGCTTGGTAAGGGTTTCATTCGGCCCAGTGTTTCACCGTGGGGTGCTCCTGTCTTGTTTGTGAAGAAGAAGGATGGTTCTATGCGTATGTGCATTGATTATCGCCAGTTGAACAAAGTTACAGTGAAGAACCGTTACCCTTTGCCTCGTATTGATGATCTGTTTGACCAGCTTCAGGGTGTACAGCTGTTCTCTAAGATTGACTTGTGCTCAGGGTACCATCATTTAAAGATTCGGGAGCTAGATATCCTGAAGACTGCCTTTAAGACTCGGTATGGTCATTATGAGCTCCTTGTTTTGTCATTTGGGCTGACCAATGCCGTAGCAGCTTTCATGCACTTGATGCACAGTGTATTCAGACCATATCTTGACTTATTCGTTATTGTTTTCATTGATGATATTCTGGTGTATTCCCGGAATCGGGAAGATCATGAGAAAAACCTGAGGACCGTGCTTCAGACCTTGAGGGAGAAGAAGTTATATGCAAAGTTTTCAAAATGTGAGTTTTGGCTAAGTTCTGTGGCATTCTTAGGCCATGTGGTCTCGAGTGAGGGTATTCGGGTAGATCCGAGGAAGGTAGAGGCCGTGCAGAGTTGGCCCAAACCGTCCTCAGCTACAGAGATTCGCAGTTTCCTTGGTTTGGCAGGCTACTACCGTCGCTTCGTGGAGGGATTCTCATCGATTGAGCCTCTATGACTAGATTGACCCAGAAGGGTGCCCTATTTCAGTGGACAGAGGAGTGTGAGGCGAGCTTTCAAAAGCTCAATACAGCTTTGACTTCAGCCCCAATCTTGATGTTGTCTACCGGTTTGGGGTCTTATACTGTCTATTGTGACGCCTCAAGAGTTGGCCTTGGAGCGGTGCTGATGCAGGATGGTAGGGTGATTGACTATATGTCTAGACAGCTGAAGGTACATAAAAAGAATTACCCTGTCCACGACTTGGAGTTAGCTGCTATTGTTCATGCCTTGAAGATCTGGCGTCATTATTTGTACGGGGTGCCTTGTGAGATCTATACTGACCATCGGATTTTGCAGCACTTACTCAAGCAAAAGGATCTCAATATGCANGTGAGCATTGCTAGGAGGATTGAGGGTATGCTCGCCAGGGAGCGAGGGGAGAGGAAGGCCAAGAGGTCTCGAGAGTTGGGCCACTACTCTGGTACCCGTACCCCATCAGTAGGTCATTATGGCAGAGGTTATTCGGGTCGCCCTGTACATTCAGCTTTACCAGCAGCCGGCAGTACTCTAGCTCCGCCTATACCTCAGGAGCCTTACTATGCACCTCTAGTTTCTAGCGCGCCTCCTACGCGGGGTGCTTCTAGAGGTCCGCCCAGCAGGCCTATCCCCAGCCAGTCACAATCACCCTGTCCTCCCAGAGCTTGTTTCGAGTGTGGCGATACACACCATATGGTTAGGGACTGCCCCAGACTTGGTACGGTGCATCTTCACAGATTGCTCAGCCACAGCGGGCTCCTCAGAGTTCTCAGGCCATGATCACAGCTCCAGCTGCTGCCCTACCTGCCCAGCCAGCCAGGGGCGGAGGTCGGGGAGATAGAGGTCACCCTCGAGAGAGGGGTCAGGCCNCTGAAGGATTATGACATTACTATTCTGTATCACCCTGGCAAGGCCAATGTGGTGGCAGATGCCTTGAGTCGCCGGGCAGAGAGTTTGGGTAGTTTGGCATATTTACCAGTTTCAGAGAGGCCGATGGCGATGGATGTTCAGGCCCTAGCCAGTCAGTTCGTGAGATTGGATCTCTCGGAGCCCAGTCGGGTTCTAGCCTGTGTGGTTTCCCGGTCTTCCTTATTTGATCGTATTAGGAAGCGGCAGTATGATGACCCTTATTTGCTTTTCCTTTAGGACAAGGTCCAGCGTGGTGATGCCAGAGATGTGACCATCGGAGATAATGGGGTATTGAGGATACAGGGCTGGATTTGTGTGCCCAATGTTGATGGTCTTTGAGAGTTGATTATAGCAGAGGCCCATAGTTCGCGGTATTCCATCCATCCGGGTGCCGCGAAGATGTATCAGGACTTGAGGTGACACTATTGGTGGAGGCGGATGAAGAAGGATATAGTTAGTTATATGTCTAGATACCTCAACTATCAGCAGGTGAAGTATGAGAACCAGCATCCGGGTGGGTTGCTTTAGTAGATAGAGATTCCAGAGTAATAGGAGCGTATCACCATGGACTTTGTATCTGGACTCCCACGGACCTTGAAGAAGTTTGATTCCATTTGGGTCATTGTGGATCAGCTGACCAAGTCCGCTAATTTCATTCCTGTGTGTACCACTTACTCATCGGAGCGGTTGGCGGAGATTTATATCAGGGAGATCGTCCATTTGCATGGTATCTCAGTTTCTATCATTTCAGATAGAGGTACTCAGTTTACATCGCGGTTCTGGAGAGCCGTACAGCGGGAGTTAGGCACTCGGGTGGAGTTGAGCACAACATTTCACCCCCAGACGAATGGACAGTCCGAGCGCACCATTCAGATTCTTGAGGATATGCTCTGTGCGTGTGTGATTGAGTTTGGAGGGTATTGGGATCATTTCTTTCCATTGGCGGAGTTTGCTTATAACAACAGTTATCAGTCCAGCATTCAGATGGCGCCGTATGAGGCTTTATATGGTAGGAAGTATAGATCTCCGGTGGGTTGGTTTGAGCCAGGTGAGGCCAGGCTATTAGGCACAGAGATGGTTCAGGATGCATTAGAGAAGGTTAAGGTGATTCAGGATAGACTCCGTACAACCTAGTCCAGACAAAAGAGTTACACGGACAGGAAGGTTCGTGATGTTTCATATATGGTTGGTGAGCAGGTTCTGCTTCGGGTCTCGCCTATGAAAGGCATCATGAGGTTTGAAAGAAAGGGAAGCTGAGTCCGAGGTTTATTGGCCCTTTTGAGATCTTGAGGCGAGTTGGGGATGTTGCTTATGAGCATGCCTTACCTCCCAGCTTGGCCGGAGTTCATCCGGTATTTCATGTTTTAATTCTCCGAAGGTATCACGGCGATCCGTCACACGTGTTGGATTTCCGTTCAGTCCAGTTAGACAAGGATTTATCCTATGTTACGGAGCCAATGGTTATTTTGGACAGGCAGATCAGAAAGTTGAGGTCAAAGAACATTGCTTCGGTAAAGGTTCAGTGGCGCGGTCAGCCAGCCGAGGAGGCAACATGGGAGACCGAGCAGGATATGCGTAGCCAGTACCCTCATATTTTAACTACTTCAGGTATGTTCTCAATGCTCATTCGAGGACGAACTAATGTTTAAGTGTAGGAGGATGTAACGACCCGGCCGATAATTTTTGGAATTTACGCCCCGATCCCTCACTAACTTCTTCCCCTAAGTTCATTTCTGCTATTTTGGTTTGCCGGGACGTTCGGTGTTAGGATTCAGAGTGTTTTGGGACACTTAGTCCCTAAATGAGAGTTTAAGAGTTGAAAAATGGTCCATAATTGGAGCACCATGAAGAAGGCCTCGGAATGGAAATCCGATGGTTCCGTTAGCTCCGTCAGGTGTTTTCGGGGTTGGGGGCGTGTTCGGAATGTATTTTGGAAGTCCTTAGCTCATTTAGGCTTAAAATGCCGAAGTTTCCATTTTGAAGTTTCCGGTCCAATAGTGAGTTTTTGATCCGAGGGTCGGAATGGAATTCCGGAAGTTGCAGTAGCTCCGTCATGTCATTTGGGATGTGTTTGAAAAATTTCAGGTCATTCGGACGTGTTTTGGTTAGGTTTTTGATCGAAAGCATCCTTGGAAGAAATTTGAAGTTCTTAGGCTTGAATTATTGATTAAATCGGGTTTCTAGTGTTGTTTTAGGTGTTTTAAGGATTGGTACAAGTTCAAATAAGGTAGTAGGTGGTATTGCTGGTTTTGGTTGAGGTCTAGGGGGCCTCGGGATGATTTCGGGTGGTTGACGGAAAATTTTGAAGTTGAATGAATTGCTGAAGGTTCTGTCATCTAGTATTTCCGTTTCTGCGGGTTGGGAACCGCAGAAGCGGAGCCGCAGAAGCGGCTAGACCGCCGCAGGAGCAAAATTTGAGTGTTACTTCAGTTTCCGTAGGTGCGAAAGTTTAACCGCATAAGCGGTTACGCACCTGCGAGATAATAATCGCAGATGCGGTCCTTGGGATTTTGGTTGAAACCGCAGAAGCGGTAAGGAATCCGCATAAGCGGCAACCGCAGGTGCGGTTTAAGACCATATAAGCGGAACTCTTGGATTTAATGAAAACCGTAGAAGCGGCTCTAGTTTCTGCATACGCAAGACCGCAGAAGCGGTCCCTTGTCCGCAGAAGCGAAAACACCTGTTCTGATATAGAAAATTCGAGGGTTGATTTCATAAGTTAGAAAAATCGAATTTAGCTAGGGGAAGGGAGATTTTCAGAGGGTTTTAAAGAGAAGACCATTGGGTAATGTTTCTTTGATCCCTCCTATCTATATTTCATCATTTTGTAGTTAAATCCATCATTAAAATTCGAATTTGGGATCAAAATTGGAAGAAAATGGGTAAAACTTCTTAGACCAAATTATTGGGTTTTGAGTGAGCATTTGACCTCCGAATTGGGAGATTTTTATATGGTTAGATTCGTGAGAGAACAAGGGTTCTGAAAATGTAAAAATTATTCGATTCCGAGATGTTGGCCTGAAGGGCATTTTAGTCATTTTATCTAATTTCACGTCGTAGCTTTGAATTAAATAGCAAAACCAGTTGTTTGCGATGTTATTTACAATGTGTAATTGAATTTGAATAGATTTGAGCCATTTGGAGTGGATACTCGTGGCAAGGGCGTGGTTTCTAGTGACATTGAACTGGTTCGAGGTAAGTGGCTTATCTAACCTTGTGTGGGAGACCTTTCCCCTTAGAATTGTTACTTGATATTTGAGTGCCTTGTAAGTGAGATGACGAGCACCTACTTGAGCCGATTGATGAAATTTTGGTTTTTACTTAAGTTATGGAAATTTATTTCTTTCTTATTTGATTTATTCTACTTGAATTTATAACTTGTGCTAGATTAGGAAAAGCATGTTTAGCTGATTTGACTGCATAATTGCTTAAGTTGATTTGACTGCACTACGTAAAGCATGCTAGGCTAGTTCTATATGTTGTTTGTCTTTCGTACTTCATTCATTGATTTGTTTCTGGCTGTGGTTGCGCATTTACATTAGGACTACGGATGTGGGATTCCGGTAGCTCTCTCCCCTTGTCTGTTTACTTTGGGACTACGGGTTCGATTCCCGATAGACCCCCCTGCACTTTTAGTTTGGGACTATGGGTTAGATTCACAATAGATCCCCCTGCAAATATATGAGTTGGACTATCTGACGGTATTCTAGGAGATCCACTGGACAGTTGAGAAACAGGGCTACAAGACAGTATCCTGGGAGATTCTCATTGTTATCATTGATATTGAGCTGTATTTACTTTGTGTTTACTCTGTTCTCTGTAGTTGTTATTACCTCGTTACCTGCCTTATCTCACTACTGTACTTATCATTTCTGTCGGTTTTATACTGTTAATTATTATTATTATTATTATTATTATTATTATTATTATTATTATTATTATTATATTTTGTCTCAGTAGGGCCCTGACCTTCCTCGTCACTACCCAACCGAGGTTAGGTTTGGCACTTACTGAGTACCGTTGTGGTGTACTCATGCCTTTCCTGCGCATATTTTTCATGTGCAGATCATCCAGGTACCTCCACTCAGGCGCACTATCCTTGAGGCGAGGAGACACACGGAGACTTCGAGGTATATCTGCAGCGTCCGCAGACCGAAGAGTCT
Organism: Nicotiana glauca; assembly: GCA_026770625.1. Taxonomy (NCBI): domain Eukaryota; kingdom Viridiplantae; phylum Streptophyta; class Magnoliopsida; order Solanales; family Solanaceae; genus Nicotiana; species Nicotiana glauca. Next base: position 81,359 of record MU752021.1, on the reverse strand, counting down.
TCTTCCTTATTCTAGATATAGAGCTGTTATCCTATTATATTTTTGATGTAGACATTCTAGAGATTAGAGTACTTATGGTAATTCTATTAGCCTGTGTGTCACGTGAGTTTCTGGGTTTTGGGATTGTGTTGTAGACTTCCGCATATCTTTAGAGTTGTATAGGCCGGGCGGCCTTATGTTCAGTTGCTATTTTTCATATGTTCAATTTTTAATTGATTTTTCCTCAAGTTAAATTGTTATTTCCGCACTGTTAGGCTTACCTAGTTGTAGGAACTAGGTGCCATCACGACATGTTCATGGAGGGTGAACGGGAGTCGACATTAATTATATAAAAACACACTTATTTTAGACAAAAATAAAAAGGCCAAAATGTAACTTATTATGGGCCAGAAGAAGTATTTAATTATTGGTTGCATGTAGCAGCAAATTACAATCCAGACCAGTTGACCATAACAGGGTTTAGTTATGTTAATAGTCCATCCTTTCACTTTAGTTGTCCTTTTTAAACTTTTCACGCGCCTTAAGAAACAATGAATGAAGTGCATAATTTACGATAATACTCATATTAATTGATTCATATTTTTAATGGATTGATAAATTGATTTGAAACGAGTAATTAATACTATGGATATAACAGAAAAAAGAAATTATTTACTCTTGATATGCTTAAAATGATAAATAAACATAAAAATTTATTTTTAGAATATTGAACAAATAAAAATAAACGGAGAGAGTAACTAGTACTAGTAGTATACTACTAACTTGTAGGACTAAGGGGGATATGAAAGTAAAGAACAAAAGGACACTTACACTGACTCAACAATTTGTTTGGAAATAACTATGACATATAAAATTCATTTAAGTGTGCAGCTTAAGAGAATAATTCAACAATTTGTTGGGAAATAACTATGGCAGATAAAATGCATTAAATTCTGCAGTTTAAGAGAATAAGTCAACTTGACTTGGAAAAGGTCAATACAACCTATTTCTTCTTTTCTATTTTTATTATTTCTCCTGGATATATATCATTAGATAGTTCGACGAAATCAATAATTTTAGTTCATATCTTATATTTATGCTAAAACATTTATTAAATATATATAAATAATATATTTATTAAGTTATCATGTCTTAAAATCTAGAATCGATAAACTTAAAATGATCATACCCTTATTTAAACAAGGATGTGATAGATAAACCTTCCTAGAAAACTATCTTTTTACAAGTAATTAAAAATAAATACTATGTGTTAAAAATTAAAGTGGTCGGTGATGGACTTTTGACCAAATTCTTGTAGGTGTCAATTTTTTTTCAAACATAAAAGCACGATATTCATATTACTTAAAAGGCAAAGTACATGGGTAAGACATAGTCTTAAGGGCATTACTATTGCCCATAGATGCTAAGAAATTACAAACATCCGTAGAGATAGTTCTTAAACTATTACAAGATTCATGCTTGTCTTTTTGGATTTCTTCTTGCACAAAAAAAAGTGGACAAGCATGGTAAACACATTTGTCACTGAGAGGTTTCTGCAAAGCTTCCTTAGCCAGTCGATGAGCTACTTCATTTCCTTCCCTAAAGTGTGCCTTAGTAATGGGAGCTTCAGTTGGTGCATGAACCATCTGCATTCAAGGATAACATTTTGAAAGTTAGTATAGTCTTCATGCAATAGTTTGATGACATTCGTGCTATCAGTTTCAATTTTGATGTTTATCTCTTTAAAGTCTAGTGCAATTTTTAGCCCATCCAGGAGTGCTAGTAGTTCTGCATGAATTGGGAAGGCAGCATGGGTCCTTTTTTGATATCCCAAGATCCAATCACCATTACTATTGCAAAATGCTCCACCAATTCCTGCTGCATTGTTAGTAGAAGTGAAAGCACCATCACAGTTAAGCTTAATAGCATTTGTTGATGATTTGTACCACCTAGTCTCAATGACAATTTTCTTGATTTTAAAAGGGTTCCTCTCAGTAAAAAAGCAATATTCCCATGCAAAATGCATGGGTAATTTTACGTCGAGACGATAACGAAGGTTATTAATATTATTATTATTCCTGTTTTTCCACATTTCTCAGATGCAAAAAGGAAAAAGTGTTTGCCAATTAATCTTATGAGAGTTTTGATTTATGAAGGCATTACAAAGATCAATAAGCCAGTTAATATCGCCCATATTGTTATGATAGCTGATGCCCATGGCTTTCCAGAATCTTTGGGTTGAGGCGCAGTGTAGGAAAATGTGTTGGATGCTCTCAATGCCCATTCTGCATGTAGTGCATGTGTCATCCACGTTCATACTAATTTTTTGGAGATAAGCTCTATATGGAACACGGTTGTGGCTGCATTTCCAGAGAAAGATCTTGATCTTGCTAGGACACCGAAGGTCCCATATCCATTTGTAATAATTAGAAGGAATGAAGGCTCTATTGAGAAGGTTATAGCAAATTTTTGTGGAGAAAATTCCATTAAAACTTAGATTCCAGCTGAGATCATCTACTTTGGAGTTATTTGAGGGGGTAAGAGTAAGACTAATATTGTGAATAACTTTAGGGGAGAGTTCAAAGCTAATTTTACTAAGACCCCAATTATTACCCCTAGTTAGTTTGCCCAGGGAAAGATCACTCTCAGTTTTGTTGAGGGGGCCCTTAATAGAGCTCCTAAGGGTAGGGGCGTTGTAAATCCAATTGTTATACCAAATGTTTAAGCTCGATTTTTCTGAAGGAGGTCACAGAATTGTCTTGTTGCAAAGTTTCCATCCTTAGAGGATGGATTTCCAGATGAAAGAAAGGTTTGTAATAGTTTTTGAGTGAGCATACTTGGACTTGATTAGATAACACTAAGGTAATGAAGGATTTTTTAAGAGTCTCCACACAAGGCTTGCAAGGGAGACCAAATTCTTATCTTTTACCTTGTGGATACCTAATCCACCATCTTTTTTATCCTTGGTGACAGTATCCCAATTTATGAGATGAAGCTTTTTAGAGGTATATGTAGTACCCCAAATAAAATTCCTTTGAATTTTATCAATAGATTGAAGGGTTTTAGAAGAAAGGAGAGTATATTGCATTATGTGAGAAGGAATTGCTCCTAGGGTGCTTGTTGCTACACTCAGCCATATTAAGAAAGGAATATTTCCAAAGAGAAAGTCTAGTTTGTAACTTATCCAGAATGAATTGGAAGTCCTTGGCTTTTGGCTTCTTATTAAGGGTAGGAAATTCCAAATATTTACCAAACTTAGTGGTGCATTTTATGCCAAAAAGAGAGTGTAGGTGGATTGAGACATCTTTTGGGCAATAAGGAGGGATAACAATTCTGGATTTAGACTTGTTTATGGTAAGTCCAGATTCCATGGAGAAATAATCCATGTATTCTTTTATGCAAAGGCTAGTTTTTTATTTGCTTTTTCCATGAGAGTTATGTCATCCGCAAAAAGTATATGGGAGAAGGAGGGGCCCCTATGGCTAATTTTGATGTGATCCCAATTCTTAAGATCAACCTGGTGATTAATAAATCTAGAAAGAAGTTCAATGCACAATATGAAAATGTAGGGTGAGAGAGGATCACCTTGACGAATACTCCTACTAGGTTGGATTTTTTTTTCTTGAACCATTTACTAACACCCCTATAGAACTAGTGGTAATATAATGCATAATGAGTCTAGTGATCTTCGGAGGGAATTTGAAGTAAGAAAGGGTCTTATAAATTAAGGACCACTCCAGTCTATCGAAAGCTTTTTCTAAATCAAGCTTAATGAGTATATCAAAATTAGATTTTTTTTGAACGTCTAAGATAGCTCATAATTTCTTGAATGATTATGGCATTATCACTAGTTCTTCTATTTTTTATGAAGCTAGATTGCATAGGACTAATAAGGAAGGGTAGGAATGATTTTAATCTATTGGCAATAATTTTAGTAATGACCTTATAAGCAGTATTGCATAATCCAATAGGTCTGAAATTTTTAAGATTGTTAGCATTAGGGAATTTTGGAATGAGACATAAATAAGAGTTATTTATACCACTAGGTAGGGATTGTGTGGAAAAAACTTTGTAACAATAAGATATAAAGGAGTTTTAAAATATGCCAATATTTTTGATAAAAAAGGGGTGCATGCCATCCGGGCCTTGAGCTTTAAAAGGTTTAAACGAAAAGATGGCCTTAATTATTTCACTATTAGTGAGGGAGTTGTCTAGACATTGTAAGTCAAGTTTATTCATAGTCGAAGGATCATAGATAAATTTTTTAATAAGGGAGACAGTGTGAGCACTTTGAAAGGCATCTCTAAAGAAAGTAAAGGAGTGATCTAAGATTTTGTTTGGATCTGTTATCCAATCTCCTTTATCATTAGTGAAATACATGATGGCATTAAGACGTTTACGAACTTAGTGTTGGCATCACCATCATTTAGCCAATTACACCTATATCTTAACTTCCAAAAGCCATGCTCCATATGTAAGATATTTTTATATTCACATTGGAGTGTGGACTCGAGGTTTTGTAACAAATCACTATTGTCGTAATGGGGAGAAGACTGGATTCTATTGAGTCTAGCAAGAATTTGTCTCTTTTTTTTGAAGATGTCCCCAAAGGTTAAATTCTTCCAATGAATAACCTCCTTGGCAAAATTTTTCTGGTTATCAACAAGGTCTTTACCTAACCAATTTTGTTTAACAATATTTATGAAATCATGGTGTCTACACCATATAGTTTTTAGACGAAAAGGTTTATCATTACTGTTACCATGCCTAGGTTTCAAGTTTAACAGGAGAGGATTATGGTCTGAATGAGTTTTAGGGAGATGAATCACTACAGCCTTAGGGTAAAGATCGATCCACTCCTTGTTCACGAAGATTCTATCAAGCCGTTCCATAATTAACCCCTTAGATTTTTTCCTATGGTTTGACCAAGTGTACTTGCAACTCTTATAACCTAAATCTAGTAGTTTACAGTGATTAATGCTTTTCCAAATTCCTTTGCTACGTCTACAATTAATAGTATTATCACCAAGCTTATCATTAGTGGTAATAAAATTATTGAACCCCCCCCCCCCAAGGAGCCATAGGCCATTAACAATATTACTCAATTTTTCTATGTTATTCCACATCTCTACCCGTTTAAACAATTTAGTACTAGCATAAATAGAAGAAAAGATCCAAGTAGTTTTTAAAGAAAGTACCTCTATTACGACATGAATTTCTTGATTGTTTCTAACAAAGTCTTGAACTTTGACCACATTTGCATCCCAAAGTAGCACTATACCTCCTGATTGACCCTCACTAGGCAGCTCAATGAGAAAGATCAAAATCACTTAGAAGGGATAGGTGACTTTCCATTCTAGTTTCCGGAAGAGTAACCATGCAAGGTCTGTGAGTATCAAGCATTTCTCTGAAATATTTCTCCGAAATTAACCCTAAAGTTCTCATTATTGCCACCCCGGATATCCCGAATTATTATATTGGTAGGCCTATACATATTTGGATGATTTGGTGGTGTCCCATTTTCCCTCTGGGTTTGAGGAACTGGGTTCCTCCTTAATGAAGGAACTAGGATCATGGCATGATTCCCCACTGTTGGGTCCCGAGGGGGTCTCACATCCATCGAGAACTTGTATAGTGCTGTGGGGCAACTTAGAACATACCTTTTTTTCCGTTGATCCCTGAAGAGATAGACTTTTACTTTGTTGATTCTTGAAAATTCTAGGACAGGACCGGATCCCAGTAGGTTTACTTCTTCCTCCTCCTCCTTCTCTACATTTTCTGGTTCTTATGCATTGAGAGAGGGTTGAACCTGAGGGTTCATTGGAGGGATCTGTGGTTTGTTGATACCCAATTCTTCCCTGTATATTTTTTATATGCAAAATACTTTCAAAATAGAATATGTATGCATATATAAATACATCCAAATATTTTAGTATTTTCCCTAATTTTTAAATCAAATTATTGCCCTATTTTAGCAATATAAAAACGAATAATTATTCCTCAAATTATTATTTTGGTGATTAATTTATATTATTCTCATATTTATCCCAAAATATAGCTAATGTAATTTTTACACATTTTTAAAATTTATTTAATATTTTTAAAGCTAAATCGTATATAATTGTAATATTAGCCTATTTTAGGAATTAATTGCGTTTATAATTACAAATTTGATTCCAGTATTTTTAATCTAATATTTATATATTATTAATTAATTTAGCACCTTTAATTTATTTTCAAAAAGCATTTTACTATTTTTTATAAAATAGAAAGGGAAAAAGTGGCTAATTAAAATCTAGCCCTATTTTATTTCAATTGTAGCCCAAATCAACCCCCCCCCCCCAAATAACCCAATTTCAATCTTAATTGGACAGCCCAATTCCTAAATTACCCGACCCCTGACCCATTTGATCCAACCCGCCCAGCTCCCCAATAAATCCAGGCCGTTGATCATTTTGATCAACGGCCACGATCCCTCCATTCCTTTTTAAGTTCCCAAACCCCCAACCCTAAATCATTTCACTTAATCAGCCGCCTCTAAACACCCCTTTCTCTTAAACTCTCTCGAACATTCCTGGAACCCTAATCGTCTCCTACCGTCTTCAACCTTGAAACCACCGGAATCAATGGCTTCTCAGGCCATGGGAGTCTTAAACTCGCCTCCCTTTGCTCTTACACACTTGATACCTGAAGATTCGAGGTCTGTCCTTTTCACCCAGACATTTGCCGGCTCGAGGTTTCACGGCCATCTTCGGCCTTGCTCTGGCGTATCCTGGTCTTCTGACCCTGATTCTAACCTCTCCAACTCAGATCAGTGACCTCTTAAAGCCTTTCTCATTTCTAAGGTTCCTCTGAAACCCTAATCCTTCGAGGTTTTCTGTTATAACCCATATCCACACGCGTTAGTTCATGCCATATGTTAGTTAACACAAATCCAATAAGTAATTATCCTTGAGATGATAAGAAGTTAATCATATTGATCTGAAGTGATACAAGGGTGCATAAGGGTGATTAACAAGTATTAGAAGTTAAACGAATCAAAGATGTTGTAACTCGTATTTTTGGGTAAATCTATAGGTGCTTAATATACTAAGGAGGTCATGGTTTAAGGTATTTGAATCATATAATATCCGTATCATAAGTCTTGAAGTCAAACGAGTTATGAAACAAAAGTCGACAAAAGTTGTCACAACTTAGGTTCATAGTTTTACTTAAACTTTAGGTCAAATGTTATTAAGCTTTTCTCCCAATATACTTGGAATTAAGGGGTGATCTACCCACCAAATTGAAGATCTATGAGTCTAGTTTCCAACGCATTAAACCGTTTATCAATACGACATTGGAGTAGAGAGATATAGGCATTTTTGTGAGACTGCACAAGCTGCTATGTGACAAGTAGGTGTGTCACCTACTTGTTTAAATGATGGCCCAATAAGAGGGAATTTCGGGGCAGCTATTGAGCCCATTTAAAGTGTTATCTCCTTCAATATAAACCTCATTATATATCACAAATAATCAGACCTAAACCCCTGCAAACTTCCTCCCAAAAATTCTCCACAAACCCTAATTGATTTTCCCTCTCTTTCAAGTTCAAATTAGGGGTAAACCCTAGAGTTTGAAGAACCAAGATAAAGGCTGAGTTATCCAACAAGTAAGGTGAGTTTACTGCTGTATTTCATACATTTATTCTTCTGTTAATTCATGGTAACTCGTTCTATACATGTAAGAACTCACGGGACGGTGATCGGAAGCCGTGAGTTCAAGTTATTCACTTGTAGCGGACTGTTTTGTGGACTGTTTTGTGCTGCTGTTGGGCTCCGTTTTTATTATTGTTTTGTGGAGTTTTGGAGGAGGCAGGGTGTGGAGAAACACCATATATATGTTGGGTTGTGGTCTGTTAGTTCTTCGTAATATTTTTGGGTCGTTTGATACGACTATGGTGTCCGTCGTATGTATGAAGTGATTAGGTTGTGTGTGGACTGTTTTGGGAGGCTCAATATGTTTATTAATGATGTTGTTTAGGCTGTTTGGTGATTGTTTTGAATGGTGTGAAGTCATATATATAGGGGAGGTGCTGTCCGTTTCATCGTAAAATAGGTTGTGGTCGATACATAATAGTTATGACGCTTGAATGATAACTATAGTATCGTTTCTCTTGTTGTAGACTAAGGAGTCGTGAAAATTGCATAGCTTGAGATTGGGGCAGTATATACAAGGTATGTGAGGCTATACCTTTCCTTCTTTTGCACGACTCCGATTATACATAATGTGATGAACGAGCTTCCAAAGATACTCTACTCTTAGAAGCTAGCAGTACTTACATTGTTTCCCCTCTTATGGGACGATTGATGTTAATGTTGCTTCTCTTATTCTTATGTTATCAATGTTGTTGGTATTTCCTGATTCCTATAAGGTTCATAGTGAAGAGTTACTCCTAATAACGCATACAAAGGATACCTTACGTCACTCCTAAAGGTTTATAACATAATTCCATGAGTCAAGCATGCACTATATATATATGTATCTATTTTACTCTACCGAGCCGCGCTATAGACGGCCGGGTATGGCACCTACTGTGCAACCACTGATCAGTTGGGTTTTACCGAGCTCCACGTGGCCGGGTACGATCTACCGAGCCTTATGATGGCCGGGTACGTTTTTACCGAGCCTATTACGGCCGGGTACGATATGATGATGATGATGCCCACAGAGGCGTATGTTTTAAAAAGCTTATATATTTATACATATGTATCATGCATTTCATGTCAGTAGCCCTCAGAGGTACTCAGATGTTACAGGTTGTATATTCTCTATCCATGTTTATATTACTGTTCGTGTTTATGCTTCCCTGCCTTACATACTCAGTACTTTATTCGTACTGACGTCCTTTTATTTGTGGACGCTGCATGTCGTGCTGCAGGTCCTGATAGACAGGCAGGTGTAGCTCCCCCACCACAGTAGGCTGTCCAGTTCAGCAGTGATTGGCGAGATCCCTTCTCCGGACTTGCCTTGGTCTTGGTATGCATTTTTGTTATAGACATTATGGGTATGTCGGGGCCCTGTTCCGGCTATGTTGCAGTACTTATGTTCCTATAGAGGCTCATAGACATGTGTCGACTCATGTATAGTTTGGTATGCCTTGTCGGCTGGTTTTTGTTGTATAGCCTTTCATGATAGCGTGGTAGGTCGTACCATATATATATAGTTTCTTGATTGTCTGGTCATCCCATGTTATGTAGGTTCATGCCATCATATTTTATTGTTGGTTGTCCATGATCCATGTCTACCATTTTTATTGACCTCCTCAGCTCTAAAAGATAATAAAGAAGGTTAGATAAAATGTACGTTGGTGCTCGGCAAGTATGGTCGGGTGCTAGTCATGGCCCTCCAGTTTGGGTCGTGACATTTTCTCCGATTTTTAAACATCTATTATGCATCTATGATCTACTTGAGTTTTTCAAACAATTTTCCTAACTTTTCTTTCAAACATTACTTTCAAAAAACCTTTCTTTTCCGATCAAGGGTTTCCTGAAAATGTTTAAGTATTTTTTAAAGATTTTCTTTGTCATTCGTGTGTATTTGCCTCTACTATATCATGCTCTTGTATGTTTCTTTTACTGTGTTTCCTATATCATGTTCTCATATGCTTTCTACTGTGTTCTTATGCTTTTTCTTTTAGCATGTTCTTGTATGTTCTTTTATTGAGTTTTATACTTCGTTCTTGAATGTTCTTTACTGTGTTCTATGCTCTACATTTGTGTTTCTTCTACTATGTTTTCCGTATTATGTTCTCATATGCTTTTTACTATGTTCTGGTATTTCTTCTACTATGTCCTGCTATACTATACCTTTCTACTATGTTCTTTACTATTTTTCCTCTACTGAACCTTGGTTAAGTTCCTTCTAAAAAGCATGTTTCTTCTACTATTTCCTATTATGTTCTTTGAATCCCTCTACTGGTTTGCATCATGAGTTCTGAAAGAAGCATGTTAGAAGCTCCAGTTCTCTTCTGAAACCTCTACACATGTCTCGATTCAATTTGCTTGCCCTCTCCTCTTTGCTTTCTAGTTTGCTCGAGCTAGGGTTTTATTTTAGAACCCTCAACTCTGCCAAACTAACTTTGGGTCTCTGAACTGAATTTGGACATTTGTTTTCATACAATCCTGAACTTTTCACTAAACTTTTCTACACTGGACTACACGACAGTTTTCTTTCATGCTCACATGCTCCTTATATATGATGAATTTTCCTCTAAATGATTTTCAAATTTGCAATTAGTGTAAACTTCCTTCTGAATATAGCTTGATTGATTTCTTTCCATGTTTTCCTATGTGGCTCGACTTAGGTAAAACCCTTTTTCATCTTTTATGACTCGGTTCATTCATACCAAATTTCAGGCCTTTGTGATTTACTGGCTGTTAATTGATTCCCTTGCCTTATTTGCACAAATCGTGTATTGTCAAAACTCTGTCCTTAAATAACCTTTATGTATTTGCCCTCAATTACATTCTTTACACAAACTGTTTATTTAAATCCTTTCCTTAAATGATTTTACCCGTTTGAATTTGAATCCCTTAATTAAAGGGAGTCTTATGTAATTGATTTACAATCAGTCTTCAATTGTTTTCTCATGACTTTCACACTATAAATACATGACTCTTTAACACAAAGCACACACAATTTTAATAATCCTCCACTACACGATTAACACACTTCAGACCTCACAATTTTACAATCTCTCCTGAACTCACACTTATAGTATTCTGTCTTCCTGTTTGCACTTTGGCTTTTACAAGACTACTGCCTTTTCTACTTGTTTCTTTGAAACTGGTATGTTCTAATTTAAGTTTCAGTATCACTCCAATGTGTTTACTTACAATATTTTTTGTATCCATGTATACTTTATTGTTTTATGTAGAGTTTATATTTAGCTTAGTATGCATATGTTCTAATTCCTTTTTCTTTTATGAATCTTTGCTCCCTACCCCATTACCCCTATGTGTTTGTGAGTGGTGACTTAGGGCATGGCAATATGAGTTGTTGTCCATGAACTGAGTTTTGAACCTTAACCTCTAAACAGGCTGGAGGGTGTGCCAGCATCTCCTATTGCTGAGTATGCCCATCAACCTTCCCTCCTTGTGTTCTTGCAAATTCCCCACTCCCTATACCCTTATGTGTGCTGATTTTAAGTTATTCCCCTTTTCCCTTTTCCCTTTCAGAATTTCATTCCTGCACTTGCACTCTCTCTTAGTTCCTAAGTTCCGCCCCCCCTATTGTGAGCCTTGCCTTGGGACCTTGAGTTCCCTGAACTTGGACACCTGAGGGATGGCCCTTTCACACTGCACTATGTCTTAATCCTGTAATGTATTTGGGTGTGAGCACTGCCCAGAGTCCACATGAGGCTCTTAGGGAACTTTGACACACCCCTAATGAGAGAAAGGCTTTTGAAATTTGATCTTTGGAGTTGGTTTACTTCATACTTCAAACAGGAAGTCTGAATCAGGCTCTCCTTGGTTGCAATTTTAAATTTCTAATATATTCTCTTTATTTTATTTGGACTATAATAACTTTGTAATAAACTTTCAGGGATGTTTAGTGAAGAGGAAGGGGTGACCATGCATGTATACGGGTAGATAACTTCCCTATAGGAGTCTCTCTAATTCCTGCATTTTTCATATAGTTACCATGCCAATAAGACTTCTGTATTTTTTATGTAGTTAACATGCCTATAAGACTTATGCATTTTTCATGTAGTTACCATTCCTATAAAACTAATGCATTTTTCATGTAGTTACCATGCCTATAAGACATGCATTTTTCATGTAGTTACCATGCCTATAAGACATGCATTTTTCATGTAGTTACTATGCCTATAAGATTTCTGAATCTCATTTAGATATCATGTCTATAAGAACCTTTGATTTCTGCACTTTCATGTAGAATATTATGTCTATAGCTTCTACACATGCACGTAGCAAATATGCCTATAAGTCTTTTCTGATTTACCCGCTTTTCACTAGGCAAACTTGTCAATAGGTCCTAATAAGAAAAAATGTAATCAGATAGCGTGAAACACTTAGATACCATGTTATAGAATTTCTGGACTCTTCTATGTCTATAATAATGTTTTAAGTTGGCAAACACATAGAAAGCATGCCTATAGGGGTTCTAATTCAAATCTGAATGGCCTCACTTGCTTATGAGTAAAAAATTAGCAGTAATAATGTATTACCAACGGCAGAACTCGTGTTTTTTTCTAAAATTCGCTTTTAACTAGCAACTTTCCTTAAATCAGCATGTAATCAGTTCATACTCTTATTTCTGAAATCTGTAGATATCAGGCCTATAGGTTTTCGTCTATCATTTGGGCAAGCCTTAAGATAAACTTATAAACTGAATCGGTTTTTATTAATTATAACCAGCAGGCAGGCCTGATTTAGGCTTCTTATCTGAACTATGTAATAAAATAGTCTGCCTCAAATTATTATGTTTTAATTAGACCTTAAATAGTACGCGTAAGACATGATAAACTATATGCTTTCTGTGGTTTAAAGGAGGTTTGTCTGAGCCTTATTATTTGTTTATATGCTCTCCCCCAAACTTGCTATATGTGTTTTGTTTGTCGCCTTAGTATTTTTCACCTTTTGAAACCACAAATAAGCCAATGTATCCCCCTTTAGGATTAGTAATCTCAAATACCTCCGGGATTGATAGATTTTGGGCGGTAATAGCATGCAATAAGTAAACGAGACTATTCCGCGCTTTAGTACCTTAAAGGGGTGGGAAAGGGTAGATATGGATATGATGACCACGCGATAACGCCACGTGTATAAGTGATTATCGGGTGTTGTGTGGGGTCATCCATATTATTAATAAACATAGGACCCCCTTTCCTTTGTTCTTTGTTTTTTTTCAAATTTTTTAAACGTTTGTTCTACATCAACGCTTTTTAATGCTTCCGACTTTGTTTATTTCTAACTTCTATGTGAAAATCCCCTCTTATTTGAAGCCTTATTTGTCCATATGTCATTTGTACCTTAAGTCACAACGATAGCTTGGCCCGGAACCACACTAGTGGATTCTAAGGGGTGCTTAACATCTCCCCTCCTGGAAATTCAAGAGGGAAAGGCGCCATTGAGGTAGTAATACCTTCTCTCCTGGAAATTCAACCCAGTAACAAAATCATAGAAGCTATCACTCTATTATGGGATTGTGGTAGGTCAGTGTTCCGCTTTGGAGACATTAAGATGACATCCCTGCTTGAGGAAATAGGAGGACTGGCTAGAATATTGTGGGAAACACCGGGTTTGTTAATGCTAGAAAACCGCAAAGGTAGAGGTTTTCTCAAAATGATTGGTCTAAAGAAGAATCCAGACTTGACATGTTTCAAGGAGTCATACATTCCCTTTGACTACTTGTACGAAAGGTACGGTCACAACAAATCTTACTGTACTTATCCTGACGAGTTCGCCCTTACGTCATTGGGGCATATTCCCCGAAGGGTCTTTGTCTTTATGTTTTGTTTCTTGGGGATGATAGTGTTTCTAATGAAGAAAGAAAGAATCCATACCAGGCTAGATATGGTCACCAAAACTCTAATGGAAGGAATTGACGGACAACTATTCAGTCTTGTGCCGATGATCATTGCAGAAATATACCGAGCCCTAGAAAGGTGTCAACATGGGGCCAAACATTTCGAGGATTGTAATCTGCTACTTCAACTTTGGCTCATGGAACATCTCCAAAAGAGTGAGTACCGATAGGAAATCCATCGAAGGGACTGGGACGATCATATCGCCTTTTATCATCCAAAGCGAGTGAATTACATGCCCAACATGTTCATCCAATCGGAGAATGCTAGAGAATGGGTTAAACTCTTTGATAATTTCACTGAAGACCAGGTACAATGGATGTTCGAGTGGTTCCCTACCGAGGAATTCATCGTTCGATCCAGGGATGCGCTATTTCTAATACTAATCTGTTTGAGGGCGACCTACCCTTATGTCCCTCTCCGAATTATGAGACAGGCTGGTATGAAGCATGTTATACCAAGGGTCGACAAGATGAGTCACTCCAGAGCTGACCTCCAGAATGACGATAGTCCGCACAGGTGGCAGGCTTAGCATATGTGGCATTGCAAAATTATCTTGGGAAACCAGACAAATACCATGCTGGTTGTACCCCACACTATTCAGGCTGGTTGGAGGACAATCACAACGGTCTGGGTCAACCCGGGTTTTTTCAAGGTCACATGATCATCGATGAAAAGGCTGAGGCACAGGTCAAGTACAACCAACTGTGCAAGAGGATCCGAGAATGCGAAAATGAGCACCGTGAAATACAAGAAGCCAATCAAAAACTAATTGAAGAATGGAAGGATATGACTGTTAGTGCCAACAAACGGCTGGTCTGTTTGGAGCAGGGTATAGTGGAACTGGAAAAGAAGTTTTTGAAGAGGGCCGAAGACTACCGAATTACTGAAGGAAATGAAGGTGGACATCTGGCCAGAGCTTACTTGCTACTAGGACTGCGCGAGCTGGGAGAGCTGTTCGAGGGAGCCAACAATGCCGAGTCTGGGAAAGGTCCTTCCAAGACCAAATAGCTAGGAATTTCCATTTTCGCTTTATAAGATGTAACAAAGCCAATGGCCATTAGTAATTTTTATTTTTCTTATTATTTAGTGTCATTTTTGGATTCGTCTACCTTTTTTATCAATAAAATGAGGGATTTAGCATTCTATGTTCTCCAAATTAACTTGTCACTAGGCCTACTTCGGGCACAACAAGGTCCCCAAAAATTAGGACGTGCTTTATATTTCCTGCACTACGTGTTTAAATATTGCAACCTTTTTTATAATCCTTACAGACTTATTACCTTTTTGTTTTTACTTTTTTTTTTAGTTCGTGATCTCTAGCAACATCATCATATTTTACGAGATACAGGGGCCCTCCACCTACTCCTCCTCCTAGTCCTGTCAAATACAGAAACAAAGGGAAAATGGAAGATTCGAACAACTCATCTGAACGGGTAGAGGTCACTAAGGGTGCTCTGGTCCCCAAGGAAAATGCATCCCAACTGGAACAAAAGCTGTTGAAGTTTCAGGAAGAACTTGATCAAGTCTAGAATTTGGCAAGTCTGTCGTTTTCCCTCACCACTCCAGAAGTTACTTTCCCAAACACTCAGAATCCTGTACCTCTAAAGCAACAAAACCATCCCACTCGTCATCACTACTACAATACTTGCCACACTTTCAACAGTACCCCACTGCTCATCCCGAAACCTTTGAACTCCACAAATGACCACTACCGCACCCAACACAATACCTCCATCTACGTGGAGACTATGTCGCACTCCACCTAATCCATCTTAAGCACACCCGAGTCCAAAAATAAGGACTCGTTCATCAGAAATTTGGCCGAAGAGCTTAAAAAGTTGACTATCAGAATTCAAGGCGTTGAAGACAGTAAGGGAATTGAGGGGCTAAACTATGAAGATCTGTGCATACAGCCCGATGTCGAACTGCCTGAGGGGTACAAACATCCTAAGTTCGAAATATTTGATGGAATAGGGGATCCCAAGGTTCACTTGAGAACATACTGTGACAAGATTTTCGGAGTGGGAAGAGATGATAAAATCCGCATGAAGCTTTTCATGAGGAGCTTGAAGAGAGATGCCTTATCTTGGTACATTAGCTAGGATCTGAAGAAGTGGTCAAGCTGGGTAAGCATGGCGTCTGATTTTATGGACAGATTCAGGTTCAATACGGAGAACGCGCCAAATGTGTTCTACATCCAAAACTTGAAGGAAAAACCCACAGATAAATTCTGTGAATATGCCACTCGATGGAGATCAGAAGCTGCTAAGGTTAGGCCTGCTTTGGAAGAAGAGCAGATGAACAAATTCTTCGTTCGGGCCTAAGACCCATAGTATTATGAGAGGTTGATGCTGAACGAGAATCACAAATTTTTTGATAGCATCAAGCTAGGAGAAAGGATCGAGGAAGGCATCAAGAGTGGTATGGTTATGAACTTTGAAGCCTTGCAGGCTACCAATAAGGCTTGAATCTGGTGGTACGTCCAAGAAAAAGGACGTAGGCACTATAATGGTTGCACAGAGAACCAAATCCCCCATCAAGTATCAAACATTCCCAATACCTCCAATCACCTATCAGCCTACCCCAAATTACCATGCACCCTCACCCACTTACCAAACTCTACCACCCATTTATCAATCAGCTCCACCTCCCGCATATCAGCCCACTTCACCCAAATACTCCCAACCGGTACATGTTTACCAAGCCTAAAACACCCAACCATCCCACTATCATTCACCTCCCCCACGTCAAAACCTCCCTAGACCACGACCAAATTTTGACCGCAGACTTCCCAAACAATACACTGCTATTGCTGAACCAATTAACCAACTGTACGAAAGGCTCAAGGCTGCTGGTTTTGTCACCCCTATCCCTGCTATAACACCTGAAAACCCTTCTTAGTGGGTCAATCCAAATAAATCCTATGCATGCCATTCCGGCATAAAAGGACATACCATTGACGAATGCCACTCTCTAAAGGATATGATCCAGACTTTGATTGACAATAAGATCATTGTAGCAAAAGAGCCTGCTCTGAATGTCAGTAATAACCCTCTGCCAGACCACAAAGGTGGAAGTGTTCACATGATCGAGATAGAGGATGATTGGGACCCCAAGGGATCAATTGGTTTAATAGAAGGTGACGATCCAAAGAAGCCAGTAGTCACCCTCAATCCGATTGTGGTCCAAATTCAGCCTTCTAGGAACGCTGAGGTAAACATGTCCATACCACTCGAGTTTGAAGCACCACCCTCTGCAAAGACGCCAGCGCCGATTGAGGTTGAGTTTATGTCACCAGCAAATGCACCTACACCCTTTGAAGTTTCAGTCTTACCACCTGAGAAGCCTCCTCCATTCGGAATAAAGATAGCCACGCCAATTCCAGTGGCAATTTCAGCCATAACACCATTCCATATAAAGGCTATACCATGAGACTACACAGCCGAAGCCAGAAGAAAGGGGAAGGTCAAGTTTGATGAAACCGTTGCGGAGAGGGAATGACAAGAACCGACAGGGTTTATACCCCGGAGCATTTGGATGAGTGAAGCAAGCAGGCCTCTAGTCGGCCAACCATCACTGAAACTAGGCCCGACGATCTTTGGAGAAAGATACAAACCAAAGAATACTTAGTCATCGATCAGCTAAACAAAACACCAGCACAAATTTCTATCCTTGCTTTGCTACAAAGTTCTGATGCACACATGAATGCCTTGTTAAGAGTGCTGAGTGAGGCATATGTACCCAGTAACATCACCGGCAGAGAGATGCCTAACATGGTAGGTCAGGTGTTGGAAAGTCACAAAATCACTTTTCATAAAGATGAGCTGCCACTGGAGGGATTGAGTCACAATAATGCATTGCACATCACCGTGCAATGCGAAGATTATTTTATCACCAGGATCCTGTTCGACGGGGGGTCTAGTCTCAATGTTTGTCCGTTGGTAACACTTAGGACATTAGGAAAGGTGCTGCATAAAATGAAGGACGGGCCTGTTGATACCCAATTTTTCCCCATGTATTTTTTATATACTCAAAATATTCTCAAAATAGCATGTACATGCATATATAAGCATGCCCAAGAGTTTTGGTATTTTTCCTTTATTTTTTTAAAGATTTTAAAATCAATTTATTGTCTATTTTAACTATACAAAATTCAATAATTATTCCCCGACTGGCATTTTGGTGAATAATTTATTTATATTCTCATATTTACACTAAGATATAATTAAAGTATTTTTTTGCATATTTTTATACATTTGTTTGGTATTCTTTAAGCTAAATTACATATAATTATAATTATAGCCTATTTTACGATTAACAGCATTTTATAATTATAAAATCATTTTTTAGTATTTTAGATTAATATTTATGTGTTGTTAATTAGTCCATTACCTTTTATTTGTTTTAAAATCATTTTTACTATTTTTTAAAATAATAAAAGGGGAAAATTGGCTATTTAACAAACAACCCTTTATTATTTCAATTCTAGCCAATTTGGCCACATCCCCTATCAGATTTTAAATGGCCCAATATCCCAATTAAACTAACCCAGCCCAATCCCTAATATAACCCGGTCCAACCCCGTTTTAATCTGAGTCGTTGATCAAATGAGATCAATAGCCCGAATTTATTTTCCTTAATTAAATCTAATTACCCCCTAGACCCCTCAATTCTACAAGATAGTCTCTCTCTCTCTATCTCGTCTCTTCCTCTCCCTTCTCTCTAGAACCTTCTCGTTCGTTCTCCTCCGATGGTCTTCACCGTCTCTCCGGCCACCTCCAATCTCACCCCTTTTGACCACTAGCCGCCATGAAACCCTAGCTCACCGATTCCCTCTATTCTTGAGACCCCAGAAGCCTCCACCATACGAGATGGTCGCTGAAGATTTGCTTAGTTCGTTTTTGGCCTTTCTCCGACAAGTTTCGACTCGATGGTGTTCTAAGCGCTATGGTTCTTGAGTTTCACGACCAGGTTTTCTTTACTCCTCACTGGTTTCTTATGAAACCCTAATTTCTACCCAGACCTTTGAAATCTCTATGTATTTTATGATTTGTGACTCATTCTTTCATATTTTAAACCTTTCTTTACTCGATCTTTACAAATAATCAGTTTTAGGCATCTTTTCCCCTATTTGAAGTTAGGGTTTCTTGGATTTCTTTTACGCATGTTTTGACAAATTTTTCTTTATGATTAAAACCTTTTCCTTGTATGTTTTTGACCGATTTTATGCTCTTACTCTTTTTTAGCTTGACTCTGCTAAAAACCCTAATTTCTAAAGATGTTTCTTCATTTGATTAGTGTGTTAGAATATTTTCTTTACTCCGATTCTATGTGTTAGCATGTTTCTTTGCTTCGATTATGTGTGTTAGCCTAATTTTCTTTGCTTTGTCTCTATTTGTCAGCATGTTTCTTCGTTCGATTGTGTATGTTAGCCTGATTTTCCTTGCTTTGATTCTGTGTGCTAGCCTATTTACTTGATTTTTGTTAATGTTTCGTGGTCACCATGCTTCGAATATGTCCTGCTGAATCTTAAACTGTTTTCACTATCTCTAAGTGGTTGTGTTTGTTCATCTTTTGTTCCCTTCTCTCTATATGGCTAATTTTGTTTGCTACTGTTGTTCATTCACCTCTATTTATATGTTAAGAATATAGAATCATGACTTCACATGATTGATTCTGATTTTCCTTGATTGATTGGTAATTTAAAAACTTACTTTCAAAACCTTAGCATTCTACTCGCCCGTTTAAATTAATTGATTTTTGTTACCTTATTTGCTACAATACTCTATTCTACCTAGCCTTTCCTTAATTGGAATTTTTCTGAATTTGGTCTTAATTGGCTACTATATATGCATACTAAACCTTGACCTTTTCCTTATTTAACCTTGCACTGATTTTTCTGCTTGCCTTATATGGTGCTGAATCTTTTCGTTTGATTTTGATTCCCTTAATTAATGGGAGTACTTCCTTGATTCTCTAATTAATTGATTCCGAGTTCTTAAATTAACATACTTATGTGATTTGTACCTTGTTTTTTTTTACCACCTACTTTCAACTATAAATACCCTAAGTCTTTCACATGAAGACACAAGTCTTCTTGATACACACACATCACTAAATACTCTCAATTTTGCATTCTCATTATCTTGCTTTTGCTCTATTTCTGTTCTCTGCTCTTGCTTATATTAGCCGGCTGAAAGCCAAGGCTAATATTGTGTTACTACTTTGTCTATATATCCTGCTCTTGCTCTTTTACTGGTATGTTCTAGTTAATCTTCAAGTCTCCAACCAATGTGTTTACTTTTGCTTCAGTTCATTATTTTTCTGATTTTCTTCTATTTATTCTTCTCCTGCTCAATGTGTAATGGATGCTTTGCTTTAATACTTTACCATGTCTTCTGATTTACATGCTAAGTCTGTAATATGACTTTGTCTATCCCTACTTTACTTGCTATGCCTGTGTCATATTGTTATACCTTAGCATGCCTAAACTTTACTACTTCCCAGTTCCCCGGAATCCCCTGATTCTGTGTAGTCATGTTCATTAAACCTTTGTATTTCCTTTAGCATTGTTTGATCTATCTGTTCCCCTTTCCCCATGATCCTTATATGCAATTCTATACTGTTGAACTATTGCCTCTTCTATTCTCTTTTTGAAACAAATCCCTTGTTTTTGAAAACTCCTTTTAAAATACTTCTTCCTGCACTTCACACTACTCTTAGAGAATAGGTTCTGCCCCCTTCGTGTGAGCATTGCTTTGAATACCCCTGAGTACCCACTGAACTTTGACACACAAGGCTGGTATTCCACACTGCACCTGTCCTGCATTCTTCTAAATGTCTAGGTGCTGGTATTGGCCAGGTACCCAATAGGGCCTTAGGGAGCTTTGCCGCACCTAGACCATGGCAAAGGCTGTGAACTCGAAGGGGTTGAGGTTGGAAGATTGGGCCTGATTGAAGGATCCTATAGAATAACTTCTTATTTTTATTCTTTATTTACTGTAATTCAGATACTATTGGCCGGTAATAATTTGTAAACAAACGATTGGGGGTGAATAGTGAATATGGGGAGGGTTATGTATGCTTAGTATAAATAATGGGTAGAAAACATGCTTATAGGATTTTATTTACTTATCTGTGCAATTGATAACCTGTATAGGTCATGCATCTCATTCATTAGAGAGCCTGCTTTAGGTTCGTTACTTTTAGCCTGTCATTATGCTCACTTTGTAACGAGGATTAGTTAATAAACAAACAAATAACTTTAATAAGCAAGTAAACTATCATAAGTGCATTGGCATGTTAGAAACCATGTTTTAGGTACTCCTATATGCATTAGATATCCTGCCCTTAGGACTTCCCACTCGTTCGAATTGTAGTAGTTAATTCACGTTAGTCTAATAACTTTGCTAAAATCTAGCTAAGAGGTTTGAAATGTTTTTTGCAAACACCTTATCACGCGTACCTTCGTAAATCAAAATCAAAATATGCATGTCCATTCCTTAAAATGATCAGACAATGTATAACGACGCCTTGGAAAACTTTAGGCCTGATAAGAACTGATTAATTGTGTTTCTTTTAGCTTAAAACCAACCAACATCTTTAATTTCAACTATGCCGTTCCATCTTGTTTTGATTCCCTAAAGTCCATTCTATTTTCTTAAAAAATCTGCTTCATCTGAAACAATTTTGAAATGATGCACCTATTTACTCTTACTAGGTTTCTGATTTTCATCACTGGGTTCCCAACCTCTGCCCAGAATCGTGCTATTTTACCTATCCCGCACCTCATTCAATTACTGTCACTACTTTATTTTTAAAACCATATTTTAACTGCTGTAAAAGTTCCTACCTTTGAGACCTTAATTATGTTTGAGTCATGCTAGTTATGTGTTTTGTTTGAGGAGGTATACGTGAGCTTTTATATGTTTACATGCTTCCCCCAATGTGCAGTATGTGTATTTGTATGTCGCCCTATATTTTTTGTCCTTTGAAACCAATTAGCCTAATATCCTACCCTTTAGGACTAGTAGTCCTAAGTGCCTCCGGGACTGATAGGATGGGGCGGGTAATAGCATACAATAAGTAAAATGAGACTATTCCGCGTTTAATACCTCAACGAGTTAGGAAAGCGTAGATATGGATATGATGACCACGCGATAACACCACGTGTATAAACGGTTACCAAGTGTTGCGTGGGGTGATACATATTATGTATAAACCTAGGACCCATTCCCTTATTTGTCTATTTTATTTTCAAAATTTCAACTACTTTTTCTTTTCTCGCAAATTTCGGCTTTTTAAACTGCTTTTAACTTTTAACGACTATGTGAAGATTTCCTCCTTTTACTCATTTATTTTGAATGTGGAAATTCATGTCAATTTGTTTCATTCTTGTAAACTGCATCTTTAACATCATATTCCACTCGTGCCAAACAAATACCATAGCAACGCTTATAATGATTTGTTGCGCCCTTCCGATACTATCACCCCTAAATTTGGCAAAGGTATATTTAGTGTAAAACCAATTGATCAGCAGTGCAGTCGACGGTTCCGTGCCTTTCCCTCTTGAGTTTTCCGCTCAAGGGTACCGGTCTAATACCCCATAGAAACCTTATTTTGTTTAATTGTGCATGCATCACTGTCAAACCTAGTCGAGTCAGTTATGCTGTCCACATAATGACTCTTTAAGATAGCCTTGTCCAAAGTCCACTAGGTTTCCTTGGATCCCAAACGAACAACACCATATTCTGTGCATTTATTTGGAGAACTAAATGCTGCTTATGCTAATTATTGGTTTAAATAGTCGAGTCTGGTGAGGTAAGGGTCTAACACTTTGTTTTGCGGAAAATGAGGCACGAAGTCCCTAGATTCGGCATGGTAACCAACATTCACCCAAGGTTGCTAAGCTGGTGGGAAGACGTTAACTCCAGTGACCAGACTCTCATCCACAAATATTTGGGGAATCTGCCTTCTCTTTTGGAAATCCAGCCTGACAACAAAATCATAGAGGCTGCAACCTTATTCTAGGACAGTGGCAGATCAGTGTTTCGCTTCGGGGATGTTGAAACGACACCTCTGCTCGAGGAAATGGGAGGGTTAGCAGGTATTCCTTGGGAGACTCCGGGTTTGCTTATGCCACAAAATCGCAAGGGTAGGGGTTTCCTCAAGATGATGGGGCTGAAGAAAAGCCCAGATTGACTTGTTTGAAAGACTCTTACATTCCTTTCGACTATCTGTACCAGAGGTACGGCCATAGCAAGTCCTACCGCACCTACCCAGATGAATTCGCCCTTACATCATTGGGGCATATCCACAGAACTTCCTTTTTATGTTCTGCTTTTTGGGGATGATAGTATTTCATATGAAGACGGCTAGGGTCCATACCAGACTAGCCATGGTCACCAAAATACTAATGGAAGGGATTGGCGGGCAGCCTTTCAGCATAGTACCTATGATTGTTGTTGAGATATACCGAGCCCTGGAAAACTGTCAACGAGGGGCCAGTCACTTCGAGGGTTGCAACTTACTACTCCAACTCTGGCTTATAGAACATCTCCAAAGGGGTCAATACCGTCAAGAGCTTCCACGAAGGTCGTGGAATGATTGTATAGCCTTCCACCATCCCAGGAGAATGAGCTATATGCCTAACATGTTTGCTCAACCGGAAGACGCTAAAGGGTGGGTAGAGTTGTTTGAAAATCTAAAAGAAGAAAAGTGCAGTGGATGTTCGAATGGTTCCCTATTGGAGAGTTGATCATCCACTCTCGGGATGCTCCATTCCCTATACTGATTGGTTTGAGAGAAACTTATCCCTATGTCCCACTCCGAGTCATGAGGCATGCAGGAAGGAAGCAGGTTATACCAAAGGTCGACAAGATGAGTCACTTCAGGTCTAATTTCCAAGACGACGATAGCCCGTACAAATGTTAAGCTCAACACATGTGGAATTGCAAAAATCATCCTGGAAAAGGATTCCATAGAACTTGACAGATACCATGCCGGTTACACCCTATACTTTCCAGGCTGGTTAGAAGAAGGTCATGGTGGGTTGGGATAGCCCGGGTCTGTTCGAGGTCATAGGGTCATCGACGAGAGGGCTGAAATACAGGTCATGTACAACCAATTGCGCAAGAGGATCAGAGAGTGCGAAAGTGAACATCAGGAAATTCAAGAAGCACATCAAAAGTTGATTGAAAAGTGGAAAAATATGGTTGTCAGCGCCAACAAGCGACTAGGGTATTTGGAGCGAGGTTTGGTAGAGTTGGAAAGGAAGTTCATCCAGAGGATCGAAAATTGCCAGAACAATGAGGGAAATGAAGGAGGACACTTGGCTAGAGCTTATTTGCTGCTGGGACTGCATGAGCTGGTAAAGCTGTTCGATGGAGCTAAAGATGCCGAGCCTGGGGAAGGTCCTTCTGGACCAAGTAGTTAGGAGTCTTTCTTTTGTTTTAAGATGTAATAAGGCCAATGGCCATTAGTGACATTTTACTTTCTGCAATTTTTGTGTCGTTTTGGGATTCATCTTGTTTTTATCAATAAGATAAGGCATTTAGCATTATAAGTTCTCCAAATCAACTTGTCGCTAGGCCTACCTCGGGCACAATGAGGCACCTAAATTAGTACACGATTTATGTTCTTACACTATGTGTTTAAATATTGCAACATTTTTTTTTCTCAGAACCCTTACTAATTTGTTACCTTTTTGTTTTTTTACTTTTTGTTTTATTCCCCTCCCTAAAAGGTTAGTTCGTGCACTCTGGCATCATCATCTAAGGGCCCTCCACCTCCTCCTCCTCTGAGCCCTATCAGAAACAAGAACAAAGAAAAAATGGAAAACTTGAACAACATCAGGAAGGAGAACTCAGTTGAAAGGGTAGAGGTTCCTCAGGGTATTCAGGCTTCCAAAGAAAGTGCCGCGCAGCTCGAACAGAAGTTATTGAAATTTCAAGAAGAACTGGACCAAGTTCGGAACTTGGCAAACTTGTCATTTTCCCTCACTACCCCAGATGTCAACTTTCCCAATGCTCAAAATGCTACACCTCCACAGAACATCCCGAAACCACAGAAACAACCCACTCCCCATCAAAATCGCAACACATGTCACACTTCAAACAACACCCCGATCCTCATTCCCGAACCACTAAACTCCAAAAATGATCATCCCCACCACACTCCCATTTATGTGGAAACTATACCGCATCCCACTCAACCCATTTCAGGCACACCTGAGTCTGATAACAAAGACTCTCTTATCAAGAACCTGGCCACAGAACTCAAGAAGTTTACTAGCCGAGTCCAGGGTATTGAAGGAAACAAAAGGCATTGAAGGCTGAATTATGAGGACCTTTGCATTCAGCCAGACATCGAACTTCCCGAGGGGTACAAACCTCCCAAGTTCAAGATATTTGATTGCTCGGGGGATCCCAGAGTCCATTTGAGGACATACTATGATAAGTTGGTCGGTGTTGGAAGAGATGAAAAGATTCGCATGAAGCTCTTTATGAGAAGTTTGAAAGGTGATGCTCTATCTTGGTACATTAGCCAGGACCCCAAAAAGTGGACAAGCTGGGCAGGTATGGCGTCCAATTTCATGGACAGGTTCAGATTCAATATGGAGAATGCGCCAGATGTATTCTACATCTAGAATTTGAAGAAAAAACCTACAGAGATATTCCGCAAGTATGCTACTCATTGGAGATCAGAAGCGGCTAAGGTCAGGCCAGCCTTAGAGGAAGAACAGATGAATAGGTTTTTCGTCCAAGCTCAGGACCCACAATATTATGAGAGGTTGATGCTGATTGAAGGCCAGAAATTCTTCGACATCATCAAGCTAGGGGAGAGGGTCGAGGAAGGCATTGAAAGTGGTATGTTCACTAATTTTGAGGCATTTCAGGCCACTAACAAGGCTCTACAGTCTAGTGGCACGTCCAAAAAAAAGGATGTGAGTGCCGTGATGGTTGCACAGAGAACAAAATCCCCAATAAAATACCAAACCTACCTAGTATCTCCTCTCACATATCAACCTACCCCTAATTACCAAGCACCTCTGCCCTCTTACCAAGTCCCACCACCTACTTACCAATAATCTCCACCCCTACATATCAACCTACCCCACCAAGATATTCCCAACCCGCACCTATCTACCAAGCCTATAATGCTCAGCCCTCTCACTATCAATCACCTCCCACCCGCAAAAACGTCCCTAGACCGCGCCCTAACTTCGACCGTAGACCTCCTAAATAATACACCGTCGTCGCCGAACCAATCGACCAGCTATACGAAAGGCTCAAAGCTACTGATTACATCACCCCAATCACTGCCATCACTCCAAAAAATCCTTCCCAATCGGTCAACCCGAACAAAACCTGTACATACCATTCCGGCATGAAAAGGCATACCCTTGATGAGTGCTGATCTCCGAAGGATAAAATCCAAGCTTTAATTGATAACAAGATCATCATGGCAAAGGAGACTACTCCTAATGTTCGTAACAATCCCCTGCCTGACCATAAGGGTGGAGGTGTGCACACGATCAAGGTAGAAGATGATTGGGACCCCAAAGGGTCGATTGGATTGATTGTCGAAGGTGACGAGCCCAAGAAACCAACAGTCACACTAAATCCAATTGAAGTCTAGATCTAGCCCTCTGGGGATGCTGAAGTAAACATGTCCGTACCTCTCGAGCTTGAAACACCACCGTCTACAAAGACCATAGAGCCAATTGAGGTTGAGTTTGGGTCTCCAAAGGCACCTGCACCATTTGAAGTTGCTGTGTTACCTCCCAAAACAAAGGTGCCAATTCTTATAGCAATGTCATCCATAACGCCGTTCCATACACATGCCGTTCCTTGGGATTACACCGCCGTGGCGAGAAGGAAGGGGAAAACTAGGTCTGGAGAAGCAGTTACAGCATAGGGTATGACCAGAACCGGCATGATTTATACTCCGGAGCATTTAGTTGAATTAAGTAAGCAGGCCTCTGGACGGCCTATTAAAACTAAACCCGATGTCTCTGGAGGAAGATACAAGCAAAAAAGTACTTAGTCGTTGATCAACTGAATAAAATACCGGCACAAATCTCCATCCCGGCTCTACTGCAAAGCTCCGATGCACATAAGAATGACTTGTTGAAGATACTGAGTGAGGCCTGTGTACCCAGCAACATAACTGTAGGAGAAATGGCGAACATGGTAGGGAAGATATTGGAGAGTCATAAGATCATTTTCCATGAAGATGAGTTGCCCCCGGAAGGGCTAAGCCACAACAAAGCATTGCACATCACTGTGCAATGTGAAGACTATTTCATTACCAGGACTTTGATTGACGGAGGGTCCAGCCTCAACATTTGTCCATTGGTGAGTCTCAAAACATTGGGGAAGAGACTGTATGAGATCAAGGATGGGGCCATCAATGTCAAAGCTTTCGATAGTTCCCAAAGGTCAACTATTGAGGAAATCAGTTTGTGTGTGCAAATGGGACCGACTTGGTTCGACGTTGATTTTCAAGTGATAGACATCCCAACATCTTACAACTTACTATTGGGACGACCTTGGATCCATGCCGCTGGAGCTATAGCATTAACCCTAAACCAGGCAGTGAAGTTCGAGTGGAATCACCAAGAGGTTATTATTCATGGCGACAGTAGTAATCCCATATACTGTAATCAGACCATCCCAACGATCATAGGAAGAAGGAAGATAGACGGAGAAACCTACCATCACATCGAGTGAGTCAACGTCGTGGACAAGGATAAGTGGTGGGATAACAATATCGAAAGCATACTGAACTGGAGCGGATATGAACCTAGCAACGGACTCGGTAAGAACCTCCAGGGAATCACTAAACCTATCAAGCTAAAGAAACACGTCACCACCTTTGTGTTAGGGTATGGATACACATGGGAAGAATTCAAGGACTGGTCGCCACCATGGAGTGGCCCTTACTATCCGTTGGAACACCCGATACCTCGCCTGGAGCAGACTTTCCAGCCGGCAAACATCATATATGGGTAAGAAGAAGAAGAAATATTGGCGGCAATAAAGAATCTATTCTTAGAAGACGACAATATGGATTGTCATGTCATTCTCGAGGAGGAAGGGGAGGAAGGCCCTTCTATACAATCTGTGAGTCGAGGAGCGCGCCTCAACAATTGGTCTATCAGAACCACCAAGGCCCGGAAATCTTCTGGCATTACTATTACTTATCTTGATGAATCAACGAATGTGACATGCGACGAGACAGCGCAACAAACGGATATAGACTCAGAAGAGGATGATATACTAGAAGAGGTTGTTAAAGAGGTTGAGGACTTTAAGAATAGGCCTAAATCTAAATTGGGCGAAACACATGTTATCATCTTGGGGGATACAGAGAATGACAAGGAAACGCGCATCAGTGTTCACTTGTCACCGTCAGAAAAGGAAAAGTACACAGAATTCCTAAGGGAATATGAGGACATATTCGCCTGGTCATATGATGATATGACTGGTCTCAGTGCGTCTATTGTAGCTCACAAACTGCCAACAGATTCGACATGTCCGCCGGTAAAGCAGAAACTCAGAAAGATCAAACCTGACATGAGCATGAAAATCAAAGAGGAAGTTACCAAACAAGTCAAAGCCAAGGTCCTCAGGGTAGTGGAGTATCCAACTTGGTTAGCCAACATTGTGCCAGTACCAAAGAAGGAGGGAAGGTCAGGGTCTGCATCGACTATTAGGACCTCAACCGGGCCAGTCCGAAGGAATACTTTCCTTGCCAAACATACATATTCTGATTGACAACTGCGCCAAGTATGAGCTGCAGTCATTTGTCGATTATTTTGCTGGATACTATCAGATATGGATGGATGAGGAAGACACAGAGGAAACGACTTTCATTACGCTGTGGGGGATGTATTATTACAAGATGATGCCGTTTGGATTAAAGAATGCTGGGGCCACCTACATGAGGGCCATGACTACTATTTTCCATGACATGATACACAAAGAGATCGAGGTTTATGTAGATGATATCATCATCAAATCCAAGAAAGCCACTGACCACATGGAAGACCCGGGGAAGTTCTTTAACAGATTGAGAAGGTACAACTTGAATTTGAATCCTGCCAAATGTGCATTCAGGGTTCCCACCATAAAAAACTGCTTAGGCTCATCGTAAGTCGACAAGGAATAGAACTGGATCCGTCAAAGGTTAAGGAAATTCAAGAATTTCCACCGCTAAAGAACAAGAAAGAGGTTATGAGTTTCTTAGGGAGACTTAACTACATTAGCCAGTTCATAGCTCAGTCCACTGTCATTTGTGAGCCAATCTTTAAGATGTTGAAGAAGGACGCCACCACCAAATGGACAGATGATTGTCAGAAATCCTTCGACAGAATCAAGGAATACCTGTCCACGCCGCTAGTTCTAGTTCCGCCCAAACCGTGTATACCGCTATTGCTCTACCTTGCTGTACTGGATGGGGCATTCGGTTTTGTTTTGGGACAACATGATGAAACAGGGAGAAAGGAGCAAGTCATCTACTATCTCAGCAAGAAGTTCACCCCGTACAAGGCCCGGTATTCCCTTCTAGAACGCACTTGTTGTGCTCTGACTTGGGTAACTCAGAAGTTGAGGCATTATTTCTGTGCCTATACCACTTATCTCATATCAAGGATGGATCCGCTAAAGTACATCTTTCAGAAGCCCATGCCCATGGGAAAGCTAGCCAAATGGCAAATCCTACTGAGTGAATTTGATATTTTCTACGTGACCCAGAAAGAAATCAAAGGATAGGCACTGGCAGATCATCTTTCCAAAAATCCCGTGGACGGGGAATACGAGCCTCTGAAGATGTATTTTCCTGACGAAGAGATCTCTTTCATAGGAGAGGACATTGCAGAATCCTATGATGGCTGGAGAATGTTTTTCAACGGAGCAGCAAACTTCAAAGGAGTTGGCATAGGAGCAGTTCTAGTATCAGAAACAGGTCAACATTATCCAGTGTCCGCCAAGCTCAGGTTCGCGTGCACCAACAACATGGCCGAGTACGAAGCCTGCATCTTAGGGCTCAAGCTGGCCATTGATATGAACGTTTAAGAGTTACTAGTGATCGAGGATTCATACTTGCTCATACATCAGGTCCGAGAAGAATGGGCGACCAAGAACTCCAAGATACTCCCGGATTTGCATCACGTACAGGAGTTGAGGAAGAGGTTCACAAAGACAGAATTTCGGCATGTCCCCAGAGTCCAAAATGAGTTCGCCGATGCATTGGCCACTCTATCATCCATGATTCAGCATCCATATAACAACTTCATTGATCATATCCCAGTAAGAGTCCAGGATCAACCAACTTACTGTGCTCATGTCGAGGAAGAAACAGACGGAAAGCCATGGTTTTATGACATCATGAAATATTTGGCGATAGGAGAATACCCAGAACTTGCAAACACTACTCAGAAGCGCATACTGCGGAGGTTATCCAATCACTTCTTTCACAGCGGAAGAATCCTGTATAAGAGGACTCCCGATTTGGGATTACTGAGGTGTGTCGAAGCAAAAGAAACATCCAAGTTGTTGGAAGAGGTTCATGTAGGGACCTGTGGCCCGCACATGAATGGTTTCATGTTAGCCAAGAAAATACTCCGAGTTGGTTATTTTTGGATGACTATTGAGACGTACTGCATCCAGTATGTTCGAAAATACCATCGCTGTCAGATACATGCAGATATGATAAAGGTGCCTCCTAATGAGCTTAATGCAACAAGCTCGCCATGGCCGTTTGCCGCTTGGGGAATGGATGTCATCGGACCCATCGAGCCTACCGCATCAAATGGACACAGCTTCATTCTAGTAGCAATTGATTATTTTACCAAATGGGTTGAAGCAGCATCATATAAGGCATTGACCAAGAAGGTTGTGGCAGGTTTTTTCTGCGACCGCATCATTTGTCGATTCGGCATCCCAGAGTCGATCATCACTGATAATGGTTCCAATATCAATAGTGACTTGATGAAAGCCGTATGTGAAACATCTAAAATCAAACACAGGAATTGTACAACCTACAGACCTCCGATGAACGGAGCTGTAGAAGCGGCCAACAAGAACATCAAGAAGATACTAAGGAAGATGATAGAAAAGCATAAGCAGTGGCATGAGAAGTTATCATTCGCCTTATTGGGATACCGTACCACAGTCCGCACGTCAACCGGGGCAACTCCCTATAGGCTGGTTTATGGGACAGAGGCAGTCATTCCCACTGAAGTAGAGATTCCCTCCTTGAGGATTATACAAGAAGCAGAACTTGATGATACAGAATGGGTAAAAAAGTCGCTATGAGAAGTTATCCCTTATAGACGGAAAAAGAATGAACGCAGTTTGTCATGGTCAATTGTATCAGAACAGGATGTCCAGAGCCTTCAACCAAAGAGTCAGGCCGAGGCAGTTTGCACCAGGATAGCTGGTGTTTAAGAAAATTTTCCCGTATCAGAATGAAGCCAAAGGAAAGTTCTCTCCTAACTGGCAGGGCCCATACATGGTTCACCGGGTTCTAATAGGAGGATCCCTCATACTTTCAAAAATGGACGGAGAAGTTTGGCCAAAGCCGATCAATTCAGATGCAGTCAAGCGTTATTATGTGTAATCATTATGATTTCTTTATGATGTAATTTGAACTACGCCTGACCTGATTCTCGTTTAAGAGGGGATACGTAGGTAGCCCTATGGGTTCGGTCACAATTCAATAAAAATTTCATTTCCCCCCGATATTGGAAACTGGGGCAGAATTTTGAGGAGGACCCTCAAAATTCCGAAGTTAACTTTCAGCAATTCGTCGCACGCAGCCGTCAGAAATACCAGCCCAGTAAATTGGGACAGAATTTTGAGGAGGACCCTCAAAATTTCGGGGCAAAAGAGGTCGCAATGTCTTGAACCACATCGCAGTCGTCGGTTCATCCAAAAGAAAATCATCTTTTTAATTATGTAGCTACATCATATTTTTACTAAACCATGTATGGCTACTATCAAAATTGCTTTGTTTAGCGACTCTACCCTCCCCAATGAAAGCAAAAGTCGAGTAAGACAAGCGAAGTCCACGGGAAGACGAACTAACCTTTCCCCTTTACAAAACTCACGAATTTTGTTTGAATGAAGGCACCCCAAGACATAAAACAATCAGATACGATTAGATACTCATATTTTGCAGGAGTACAACTCTTAGAGTCATCGATTACTTACAAGTGCTATCCGCACATGACATCCCCAGCAACCACAATGACACGATCAACTATCAGCCATTATATATCAGCTAAGAGATTTCATTACTCTTCGCCTTTATTTTTTGCATTGCATAAGGCTACCTTTCTGCCTTCCGATACTAAGCACTGTCTCCATCTGGATTTTTCTCTGCATTGCATAAGGCTACCTTTCTGCCTTCCGAGACTAGGCACTGTCTCCATCTACATTTTTCTCGCATTGCATAAGGCTACCTTTTTGCCTTCCGAGATTAAGCATTGTCTCCATCTGCATTTTTCTCTGCATTGCATAAGGCTACCTTTCTGCCTTCCGAGACTAAGCACTGTCTCTATCTGCATTTTTTCTCTGCATTGCATAAGGCTACCTTTCTGCCTTCCGAGACTAGGCACTGTCTCCATCTACATTTTTCTCGGATTGCATAAGGCTACCTTTTTGCCTTCCGAGATTAAGCATTGTCTCCATCTGCATTTTTCTCTGCATTGCATAAGGCTACCTTTCTGCCTTCCGAGACTAAGCACTGTCTCTATCTGCATTTTTTCTCTGCATTGCATAAGGCTACCTTTCTGCCTTCCGAGATTAAGCAGTTCTCCATCTGCATTTTTTCTCTGAAAGACTGCCATTTTATTTAAATCTCGCATCGGCTGAAAGACCGCCATTTTATTTAAATCTTTACATCGGCTGAAATATCGCCATTTAATATAAATCTCGCATCGGCTAAAAGATTGCCATTTTATTTAAATCTTTACATCGGCTGAAATATCGCCACTTCATTTAAATCTTGCTTCGGCTGAAAGACCGCTATTTTATTTAAATCTCGCATCGGCTAAAAGATCGCCATTTTATTTAAATCTTTACATAGTCTGAAATATCGCCACTTCATTTAAATCTCGCTTCGGCTGAAAGACCGCTATTTTATTGAAATCTCGCATCGGCTAAAAGATCGCCATTTATGTTTACACTTCGCATCGGCTGAAATATCGCCATTTCATTTAAGTCTTGAATCGGCTGAAACATCGCCAAATCCTGCATTTCATGGGCTGAAAGATCACCAAATTGTCCAAAGGCGTCATTGTTCGGAGGCACCATTTTCATAGCCCAAGAACGCCATGCCATGGCCTGAGGACCCTGCTTTTATCTTCTGCATATCATTATTCAAAGGCATCGTGGTTCGGAGGCATCATTATCATAGCCCGAGAACATCATTTCATAGCATGCGGATCCTTTATTATACGTTCATGGCCCAGGACGTCATGGTCTGAGGACGTCATCCTAATCGTCCGAAGATAATATTCATGGTCCAATGGGATTTACGCACTATATATGCTCTTATTGCTTATTTGCAGGTACACTGGCTAGCAACGACCGTCTCGGCAGAAGCGATCCTGCTCCAATTCCTACAGCCCATCGGTCCCTGACCATTCTTCTCAACCTGAACATCACATCCGTCCTTTTCTAAACCTCCATCGGCATATTCCGCCAATGGATCCCTGAACTATATATGACCTGATTCCTGTAAGACCAAGGATATATAGGTAGCTCAGGAGCCAGAGCTCGATCAAAACCTTTCAAATCATTTCTTTCGGTCAAAATTGACCATCATATCTTTATCCAACAACTCTTTCCTCCTTCTCGGGTAATGATGGGCAGCTGTTGATACCCAATTTTTCCCCATGTATTATTTATATACTCAAAATATTCTCAAAATAGCATGTACATGCATATATAAGCATGCCCAAGAGTTTTGATATTTTTCATTTATTTTTTTAAAGATTTTAAAATCAATTTATTGTCTATTTTAACTATACAAAATTCAATAATTATTTCCCGACTAGTATTTTGGTAAATAATTTATTTATTTTTCTCATATTTACACTAAGATATAATTAAGGTATTTTTTGCATATTTTTATACATTTGTTTGGTATTCTTTAAGCTAAATTGCATATAATTGCAATTATAGCCTATTTTACGATTAACAACATTTTATAATTATAAAATCATTTTTTAGTATTTTTAGATTAATATTTATGCGTTTTTAATTAGTCCAGTACCTTTAATTTGTTTTTAAATCATTTTTACTATTTTGTAAAATAATAAAAGAGAAAAATTGGCTATTTAACAAACAACCCTTTATTATTTCAATTCTAGCCAATTTGGCCACACCCCCTATCAGATTTTAAATGGCCCAATATCCAAATTAAACTAACCTAGCTCAAACCCTAATATATCCCGGTCCAACCCCGTTTTAATCTGAGCCATTGATCAAATGAGATCAACGACCCAGATTTATTTCCCTTAATTAAATCTAATTACCCCCCAGACCCCTCATTTCTACGAGACGGTCTCTCTTTCTCTATATCGTCTCTTCCGCTCCCTTCTCTCTAGAACCTTCTGGTTCTTTCTCCTCCAATGGTCTTCACCGTCTCTCCGGCCACCTCCAATATCACCCCTTTCGACCACCAGTCGCCATGAAACCCTAGCTCACCTATTCCCTCTATTCTTGAGACCCCAAAAGCCTCCACCACACGAGATGGTCGATGAAGATTTGCTTAGTTCGTTTCCGACCTTTCTCCAGCAAGTTTTGACTCGATGGTGTTCTAAGCGCCATAGTTCTTGAGTTTCACGACTAGGTTTTCTTTACTCCTCACTGGTTTCTTATGAAACCCTAATTTCTACCCAGACCTTTTAAATATCTGTGTTTTTTTACGATTTGTGACTCATTCCTTCATATTTTAAACCTTTCTTTACTCGATCTTTAAATTTAATCAGTTTTAAGCATCTTTGTCCCCTATTTGAAGTTAGGGTTTCTTGGATTTCTTTTACGCATGTTTCGACCAATTTTTTTTATGATTAAAACCTTTTCCTTGTTTATTTTTGACCGATTTTATGCTCTTACTATTTTTTAGCTTGACTCTGCTAAAAACCCTAATTCCTAAAGATGTTTCTTCATTTGATTATGTGTGTTAGCATGATTTTCTTTACTCTGATTCTATGTGTTAGCATGTTTCTTTGCTTCGATTATGTGTGTTAGCCTAATTTTCTTTGATTTGTCTCTATGTGTCAGCATGTTTCTTCGTTTGATTGTGTGTGTTAGCCTGATTTTCCTTGCTTTGGTTATGTCAGCTAGCCTATTTACTTGATTCTTGTTAATGTTTTGTGGTCAACATGCTTCGAATGTGTCCTGTTGAATCTTAACCTGTTTTCACTATCTTTGAGTGGTTGTGTTTGTTCATCTTTTGTTCTCTTCTGTCTATATGGCTAATTTTGTTTGCTACTCTCGTTCATTCACCTTTATTTATATGTTAAGAATACAGAATCATGACTTCACATGATTGATTCTGATTTTCCTTGATTGATTGGAAATTTAAAAACTTTCTTTCAAAACCCTAGCATTCTACTCGCCCATTTAAATTAATTAATTTTTGTTACCTTATTTTCTATAATACTCTATTCTACCTAGACTTTCCTTAATTGGAATTTTCCTGAATTTGGTCTTAATTGGCTACTATACATGCATACCGAACCTTGACTCATTCCTTATTCAACCCTGCACTGATTTTTCTGCTTGCCTTATATGGTGCTGAATCTTTTCGTTTGATTTTGATTCCCTTAATTAATGGGAGTACTTCCTTGATTCTCTAATTAATTGATTCCGAGTTCTTAAATTAACATACTTCTGTGATTTGTACCTTATTTTTTTTACCACCTACTTTTAACTATAAATACCCTAAGTCTTTCACACGAAGACACAAGTCTTCCTGTCACACATACATCACTGAATACTCTCAATTCTACATTCTCATTCTCTTGCTTCTGCTCTATTGCTGTTCTCTACTCTTGCTTATATTAGCCGGCTGAAAGACAAGGCTAATATTGTGTTACTACTTTGTCATTGCATCCTGCTCTTGCTCTTTTACTGGTACGTTCTAGTTAATCTTCAAGTCTCCAACCAATGTATTTACTTTTGCTTCAGTTCATTATTTTTCTGATTTTCTTCTATTTATGCTTCTCCTACTCAATGTGTAATGGATGTTTTTCTTTAATACTTCACCATGCCTTCTGATTTACATGCTAAGTTTGTAATATGACTTTGTCTATCCCTTCTTTACTTGCTATGCATGTGTCCTATTGTTATACATTAGCATGCCTAAACTTTACTACTTCCCAGTTCCCTGAATCCCCTGATTCTGTGTAGTCATGTTCATTAAACCTTTGTATTTCCTTTAGCATTGTGTGATCTATCTGTTCCCCTTTCCTCATGATCCTTGTATGCAATTTTATACTGTTAAACTATTGCCTCTGCTGTTCTCTTTTTGAAACAAATTCCTTGTTTTTGAAAACTCCTTTTAAAATACTTCTTCATGCACTTCATACTACTATTAGAGAATAGGTTTTGCCCCCTTCCTGTGAGCATTGCTTTGAGTACCCCTGAGTACCCACTGAACTTTGACACACAAGGCTAGTATTCCGCACTGCACATGTCCTGCATTCTTCTAAATGTCTAGGTGCTGGTATTGGCCAGGGACCCAATGGGGCCCTAGGGAGCTTTGCCGCACCTAGACCATGGCAAAGGCTGTGAACTCGAAGGGGTTGAGGTTGGAAGATTGGGCCTGATTGAAGGCTCCCTATAGAAAAACTTCTTATTTTTGTTCTTTATTTACTGTAATTCATATACTATTGGCATGTAATATTTGTAAATAAACAATTGCGGGTGAATAGTGTATATGGGGAGGGTTATGTATGCTTAGTATAAATAATGGGTAGAAAACATGCTTATAGGATTTTATTTACTTATCTGTGCAATAGATAACCTGTATAGGTCATGCATCTCATTCATTAGAGATCCTGCTTTAGGTTCTTTACTTTCAGCCTGTCATTATTCTCATCTTGTTACCACGATTAGTTAATAAACAAGCAAATAATTTTAATAAGCAAGTAAACTATCATTACTGCGTTGGCATGTTAGAAATCATGTTTTAGATACTCCTATATGCATTAGATATCCTTACCTTAGGACTTCTCACTCGTTCGAATTGTAGTAGTTAATTCACGTTAGTCTAATAACTTTGCTAAAATCTGGCTAAGAGGTTTGAAATTTTTTTTGCATATACCTTATCACGCGTACCTTCGTAAATCAAAATCAAAATATGCATGTCCATCCCTTAAAATATTCAGACATTGTATAATGATGCCTAGGAAAACTTTAGGCCCGATAAGAACTAATTAACTGTGTTTTTATTAGCTTAAAACTAGCTAACTTCTTTACTTTCAACTATGCCGTTCCATCTTGTTTTGATTCCCGGAAGTCCATTCTATTTTCTTAAAAACTCTGCTTCATCTAAAATGATTTTGAAATGATGCACCTATTTAATCTTACTAAGTTTCTGATTTTCATCACTGGGTTCCCAACCTCTACCTAGAATCGTGCTATTTTACCTATCCCGCACCTCATTCAATTACTGTCACTACTTCATTTTTAAAACCATGTTTTAACAGCTGTAAAAGTTCCTACCTTTGAGACCTTAATTGTGTTTGAGTCATGCTATTTATGTGTTTTGTTTGAGGAGGTATACGTTATCCTTTATATGCTTACATGCTTCCCCCAACGTGCTGTATGTGTTTTTGTATGTCGCCCTAGATTTTTATCCTTTGAAACCAATTAGCCTAATATCCCACCCTCTAGGACTAGTAGTCCTAAGTACCTCCGGGACTGATAGGATGGGGTGGGTAATAGCATGCAATATGTAAAACGAGACCATTCCACGTTTAATACCTCAATGGGGTGGGAAAGGGTAGATATGTATATGATGACCATGCGATAACACCACGTGTATAAACGGTTACCGGGTGTTGTGTGGGGTGATCCATATTATGTATAAACCTAGGACCCATTCCCTTATTTGTCCATTTTATTTTCAATATTTCAACTACGTTTTCTTTTCTCGCAAATTTCAGCATTTTAAACTCCTTTTAACTTGCAACGACTATGTGAAGATTTCCTCTTTTTTCTCGTTTATTTAGAATTTTTAAACTGCTTCTTCTATTAAATTCTAGCTTCTTTCACTTCTCTAATCCCTTGCAACCATTATGTGAAAACCCCATTTGTATTTATAATTCTTGCTTGCCAACTTGTTGTTTGCATTTAAAGTCACAATGTAACATGGCCGGGAACCACACTAATGGATCTTGAGGGGTGCCTAACACCTTTCCCTCGAGATAATTTCTAGCCCTTACCCGACCTTTGGTTTTCCAACTGAAAACCCTTAGTGTCCTAATGCACTTAATCATTAGGTGGCGACTCTTCAATTTCAAAAAATAACCCAAACCCCAAAAGGGAATAGAGTTGTCCTCCCAAATGGCATAAACCCAATTTCGCGAGAAAAAGGGGTCGTCGACAGGGCCATCAATGTCAAAGCTTTCGATGGTTCTTAAAGGTCTACTATTGGGGAAATTAGCTTGTGTTTGAAAATGGGGCCTACTTGGTTTGATGTTGATTTTCAAGTGATAGACGTACCGACATCTTAATATCTGTTATTGGGACGATCATGGATTCATGCTGCTGGGGCCGTAGCATCAACACTACGCCAGGTAGTGAAGTTTGAGTGGAATCACCAAGAAGTTATCATTCACGGTGATGGTAGCAACCCCATATACAGTCGCCAGACCATTCCAACAATTAGAGGAATGAGAAGGATAGGCGGGGAAACTTACCACCACCTCGAGCGAGTCAGTGCTGTCAACAAGGATAAATGGTGGGATAACAAAATTGAAAGCATATTGAACTAGAGCGGGTATGAACCTGGCAAGGGACTTGGCAAGAACCTCCAAGGAATTGCTAAGCCCATCAAACTGAAGAAACATGGCACCACCTTTAGGTTAGGATATGAGTATACTTGGGAGGAATTCAACCACTGGTCGCCACCATGGCGCGGTCGTTACTATCCTTTAGAGCAACCAATACCCCGTTTGGAGCAGACATTCCAGCTGGATGAGGTCATTTACGGGTTAGAAGAAGCAGAAGCACTGGTAGCAGTGTGGAATTTTTTCCTGGAAGACGATAATATGGATTGTTGTGTCATTCTTGAAGAGGAGGGGGTGGAAGGCCCTTCCATATAGGCTGTAAGCAGAGGAGCATGCCTCAATAACTGGACCGTCAGAACTACCAGAGCCCGGCGAGCCTCAGGGTAGCAAGGCTGAACAAGAATCATGCACTATTTTATTAGTTTACTTTCCTTTCGCATTTTTATTTTTTGTAAGAAATAGCTCCAATGTCCAAAACATTTATGGAATTTATCAAAGCATTTCAATTTTCTTATGAATATTACTCTTATTATTTTCTCTCATTACTTTACTTATACAACATTACTATTGCTTATCTTGATGATGACAAGCAACGAGACAACACAACAAACAGACATAGATTCATAGGAAGATGATATACCAGAAGAGATTGTTAAAGAAGTTGAGAATTTTAAGAACAAACCTAAGTCCAACCTGGATGAGACTGAGATTGTTAACCTGGGAGATGTAGAAAATATCAAAGAAACACAGATCAACGTTCATTTGTCACCATCAGAAAAGAAAGAATACACAGAGTTTCTAAGAGAATATGAGGGCATATTCGCCTGGTCGTACGACGACATGACTGGGTTGAGTACATCTATTGTGGCTCACAAATTTCCAACCGATCCAGCCAGTCTGCCAGTAAAACAGAAGCTCAGAAAGTTCAAGCCAGATATGAGTTTGAAAATCAAGGAAGAAGTCACTAAGCAGGTCAAAGCTAAGGTTCTCAGAGTAGTGGAATATCCAGCATGGTTAGCCAACATTGTGCCAGTACCGAAGAAGGATGGGAAAGTTGGAGTCTGTGTCGACTACCGGGATCTTAACCGGGCCAGTCCGAAAGATGACTTTCCCTTGCCAAACATACACATCCTAATTGACAATTGTGCCAAGCACGAGTTGCAATCATTTGTAGATTGTTTTGCGGGCTACCATTAGATCTGGATGGATGAAGAAGATGGTGAGAAAACAGCTTTCATTATGCCATAGGGAATGTATTGATACAAAATGATACCATTCGGGTTAAAGAATGCAGGGTCCACCTACATGAGGGCCATGACTACCATTTTTCATGACATGATACACAAGGAGATCAAAATATATGTGGATGATGTCATCATTAAATCCAAGAAAGCCACCGATCACATAGAAGATCTGAGGAAGTTTTTTAACAGATTGTGAAGGTACAACGTGAAACTGAATCCTGCAAAATGTGCATTCAGGGTTCCAGCTGGGAAACTGCTAGGGTTCCTTATGAGTCATCAGGGAATAGAACTGGATCCATCAAGATCAAAGCCATTCAAGAATTACTACCACCAAGGAACAACAAAGACGTGATGAGCTTCTTGGGGAGACTTAACTACATCAGCCGGTTCATAGCACAATCTTGATGTTGAAGAAGGATGCCGCCACCGAATGGAATGATGACTGCCAGAAGGCTTTCAACAGAAGCAAGGAATACTTGTTAACGCCACCAGTTTTGGTCCTGCTCGAGCCGGGTAGACCTTTACTACTCTACATTGCAGTGCTAGATGGTGCCTTCAGTTGCGTCCTAGGGAAGCATGATGAAACGGGGAAGAAAGAACAGATCATTTACTATCTCAGCAAGAAATTCACTCTGTACGAGGCCCGATATTCTTTGTTGGAATGCGCCTACTGTGCTTTAACTTGGGTGGCCCAGAAGCACAGGCACTAATTCTGTGCCGATACTACATATCTCATCTCAAGGATGGATCCTTTGAAATACATCTTTCTGAAGCCCATGCCCACTGGCAAGATCGCCAAGTGGCAGATTCTGTTGAGTGAATTTGACATTGTCTATGTGACCCAGAAAGCAGTCAAAGAACAAGCACTAGCAGATCGCCTTGCTGAAAACCCCGTGGATGGAGAATACGAACCCTTGAAAACATATTTTCTTGATGAAGAGGTATCATTTATAGGAGAAAAATTGCGGAATCCTATGACAGTTGGAGAATGTTCTTCGATGGAGCAGCAAACTTCAAAGGAGTTGGCATTGGAGTAGTCCTAGTATCAGAAACCGGTCAGCACTATCTGGTATTCGCCAAACTCAGGTTCCCATGCACCAACAATGTGGCCGAGTACGAAGCCTGCACCTTAGGGCTCAAGACGGCCATTGACATGAACATCCAAGAGTTGCTAATAATTAGGGACTCAAACTACTCATACATCAGGTACGAGGAGAATGTGTGACAGGGAATTCCAAGATACTCCCTTATCTGCACCATGTACAGGATTTGAGGAAAAGGTTCACGAAGACAGAGTTCCAGCATGTTCCCAGAGTCCATAATGCGTTTGTCGATGCATTGGCTACCCTATCGTCCATGATATAACATCCAGATACGAACTTCATTTATCCTACTCCTGTGAAAATCCATAATCAACCAGATTATTGTGCTCATGTCGAAGAAGAAGCGGATGGAAAACCTTGGTTTTATGATATCAAGGAATATTTGGAAAAAGGAGAATATCCAGATCTTGGAAACACTATTCAGAAGCGCACACTTCGAAGATTGTCCAACAATTTCCACAATGGAGGAATCCTGTATAGGAAGACTCCAGATTTGGGATTACTAAGGTGTGTCGACGCTAAGGAAGCATCCAAATTGCTAGAGGAAATTCATGACGGGACCTGTGGTCCGCATATGAACGGATTTGTCTTAGCCAAGAAGATACTCCGTGCTGGTTAATTTTGGATGACCATGGAGACGGACTGCATCCAGTACGTCTGAAAATGCCACCGCTGCCAG
Source organism: Nicotiana glauca (assembly GCA_026770625.1). Lineage (NCBI taxonomy): Eukaryota > Viridiplantae > Streptophyta > Magnoliopsida > Solanales > Solanaceae > Nicotiana > Nicotiana glauca. The sequence goes on along the minus strand of MU752021.1, from coordinate 39,724 downwards.
ACACATGCATACATGATAAAGGTACCTCCAAATGAGATTAATGCAACAAGCTCACCATGGCCTTTTGCCGCTTAGGTAATGGATGTTATACGTCCAATCGAGCCACTTCCAACGGGCAAATATTCATCCTCGTGGCAATTGACGATTTTACCAAATGTTTCGAAGCAGCATCTTACAAAGTAGTAACTAAGAAAGTCATGGCAGACTTTGCCCGCGATCGTATTGTTTGTCGGTTCGGGATCCAGGAATCAATCATTACTGATAATGGCTCAAACCTCATCAGTGACTTGATGAAAGCTATGTGTGAGACCTTTAAAATCAAACACAAGAATTCCACAGCCTACATGCCCCAAATGAATGGAGATGTAGAAGCCGCCAACAAGAACATTAATAAGATACTGAGGAAAATTGTAGAGAAACATAAGCAGTGGCATGAGAAGCTATTATTTGCTTTATTGGGGTATCGCACCACAGTCCGCACATCAACTGGTGCAACTCCCTATATGTTGGTTTATGGTATAGAAGTCGTCATTCCCGCTGTAGTAGAGATTCTTTCCTTGAGGATCACACAAGAAGATGAGCTCGACGACGCAGAGTGGGTGAGAAACCGCTATGAACATCTTGCTCTTATAGATGGGAAGAGAATGAATGCAGCTTGCCACGTTCAGCTTTATCAGAACATAATGTCCAGAGCTTTCCACAAGAGAGTCAAGCCAAGACGGTTCACATCGGGGCAGTTGGTGTTAAAGAAAATTTTCTCGCATCCAGATGAAGCCAAAGGGAAATTCTCTCCCAATTGGCAGGGTCCATACATGGTTCATCGGGTTCTTATAGGAGGATCCCTTATACTTGCAGAAATTGACAGAGAAGTTTGTCCAAAACCAATTAATTTAGATGCAGTCAAATGCTACTATGTGTAACTTCATGCTTTTCCTATATGATGTAATTTGAATTCCGTCTGACATTTTTCCCGTTTAAGAAGGGATAAGTAGGCAGCCTTATGGGTTCGGTCACAATTTAATAAAATTTTCATCCCCCCCGCAATTGTAAACTAGGGAAGAATTTTGAGGAGGACCCTCAAAATTCAGAAGTAACTTTAGCCGATCATCGCAAAAAAACGTCAGAAACAGCAACCCAGTAAACTGGGGCAGAATTTTGAGGAGGACCCTCAAAATTCTGGAACGAGGGAGGTTGCAATGTCCTGAACCATATCACAGTCGTCTGTTTATCTTAAAACTATTTCTTATATACTTACGTCATATCTTTAACAAACTCATGAACGTCTGCTCTGTTTAGCAACACTACCCCTATGATACATACCGTGTCATCAAATCAAAGCCGAAGAGGGCAAGTAAAGTCACCAGGGATACAAACTAACCTTTCCCCTTTACAAAACTCACGATTTTTCTTTGGATGCAAGCAACTAAGTCACAAAATCATATATTATACACTCATACTATTCAGGAATACAACTCTTAGAATTGTCACACTTATTCACAGTCGCTATTCGCATAAAATATCCCCAGCAACCACAATATCACAATCAGCTACCAGCTATTAGCTAAGAAATTTTATTACTATTCTCCTTTTATTTCTTCCACAAGACTACCATTCTGCCTTCCGAGACTAAGCTGTCTCCATATGCATTCCTACATTGCATAAGGCTACCATTCTGCCTTACGAGTTGAAGCTCTACCTCCATCTGCATTCCTGCATTGCATAAGGCTACCATTTTGCCTTCCGAGACTAAGCTCTGTCAGCATCTGCATTTCCTGCATTGTATAAGGCTACCATTCAGCCTTCCGAGACTAAGCTATGTCTACATATGCATTCCTGCATTGCATAAGGCTGCAATTCTGCTTTCCGAGGTTAAGCTCTTCCTCGATCTGCATTGCTGGATTGCATAAGGCTACCATTCTGCCTTCTGAGGTTAAGATCTACCTCCATCTGCATGGCTGAAATATTGCCACTTTGTTCATACCTTGCATGGCTGAAATATCGCTGCTTTATTTATACCTGCATCGGTTGAAGTGTCACCACTTTATTTACATCATGCATAGCTAAAAGATCGCCACTTTGTTTACTTCCTGCATGGCTGAAAGATCGCCACTCATTGCATTTCATGGGCTGAAAGATCGGCACTTATTGCATTTCATGGGCTGAAAGATTGCCATCTTGTTTAAATCTTGCATCGGCTGAAAGATCGCCATGTTACTTACATTTTGCATGGCTGAAATATCGCCACTTTACTTACGTCTTGCATCGGCTGAAAGATCGCCACCATTATTTATGTCTTGCATCGGCTGAAATATCGCCGCTTTGTTTACGCTTTCATGGGCTAAAAAATTGCCACCTATTGCATTTCATGGGCTGAAAGATCGGCAAATATTCTAAAGGCATCATTGTTCGGAGGCACCATTCGTATAGCCCGAGAACACCATGCCATGGCCCGAGGACCCCTTTAATCTTTTGCATATCATTATTCAAAGGCATCATGGTTCGAAGCCATCATTATCATAGCCCGAGAGCATCATTTCATAGCCCGCGAATCTTTCATTATACGCTTCATGGCCCAGGACATCATGGTCCGAGGACGTCATCCTAACCGTTCGAAGACAACATTTATGGTCCGAAGGGAACTTGCATCATGTTTAAATTTATGCACAATATACACTTGTATTGATTATTTTCAAGTAAACCGACTAGCAATGACCGTCTCGGCAGGAGCGATCCCGCTCCAGTTCCCGTAGCCCCATTAGACTTTTACGATCCATCCCAACTTAAATATCGCGTCCGTTCTTGAAAGATCTCCATCGACATATCTGCCGACGGATCCTGAAGTACATGTGGCTTGATTCCTGTAACTCCAGAGATATGTTGGCAGCTCAGGAGCCAAAGCACGGTCAAATTCTTCAAAGTATTCCGTTCGGTCAAATTGGCCATCATGTCTTTACCCGACAACTCTTTCATCCTTCCCGGATAAAAAGGGGCAGCTGTTGATACCCAATTTTTTCCTGTATATTTTTATATGCAAAATACTTTAAAAATAGCATATGTATGCATATATAAATGCGTCCAAATAATGTAGTATCTTTCCTAATTTTTAAAAGATTTTTAAATTAAATTATTGCCCTATTTTCCGATCTAGGGTTTCCTGAAAATGTTTAAGTATTTTTTAAGATTTTCTTTGTCATTGGTGTGTATTTGCCTCTACTGTATCATGCTCTTGTATGTTTCTTTTACTATGTTTCCTATATCATATTCTCGTATTATTTCTACTGTGTTCTTGTGCTTTTTCTTTTTGCATGTTCTTGTATGTTCTTTTACTGAGTTTTATACTCCGTTCTTGAATGTTCTTTACTATGTTCTATGCTCCACGCATGTATTTCTTCTACCATATTTTTCGTATTATGTACTCATATGCTTTCTACTATGTTCTGATATTTCTTCCACTATGTCCTGTTATACTATACCTTTCTACTGTGTTCTTTACTATTTTTCCTCTACTGAACCTTGGTTAAGTTTTTTCCAAAAAGCATATTTCTTCTACTATTTCCCATTATGTTCTTTGAATCCCTCTACAGGTTTGCATCATGAGTTCTGAAAGAAGCATATTAGAAGCTTCAATTCTCTTCTAAAACCTCTGCACATGTCTCGATTCAATTTGCTTGCCCTCTCCTCTTTGCTTTCAGGTTTGCTCGAACTTGGGTTTTATTTTAGAACCCTTAACTCTGCCAAACTGACTTTGGGTCTCTGAACTGAGTTTGGAAATTTGTTTTCATACAATGCTGAACTCTTCACTAAACTTTTCTATACTAGACTACACGACAATTTTCTTTCATGCTCACATGCTCCTTATGTATGATGAATTTTCCTCTAAATGGTTTTCAAATTTGCAATTAGTGTAAACTTCCTTCTGAATATAGCTTGATTTGATTTCTTTCCATCTTTTCCTATGTGACTCGACTTAGGTAAAACCCTTCTTCAACTTTTATGACTCGGTTCATACATACCAGATTTCAGAACTTTGTGATTTACTGGCTGTTAATTGATTCCCTTGCCTTATTTGCACAAACCGTGTATTGTTGAAACCCTGTCCTTAAATAACCTTTATTTATGTGCCCTCAATTTTATGCTTTACACAAAGTGCTTATTTAAATCCTTTCCTTAAATGGTTTTACCCGTTTGAATCTGAATCCCTTAATTAAAGGGAGTCTTATGTAATTGACTTACAATCAGTCTTTAGTTATTTTCTTACCTTATTTTCTCATGACTTTTATACTATAAATACATGACTCTTTAACACAAAGCACACACGATTTTAATAATCCTCCACTACACGATTAACACACTTCAGACCTCACGATTTCACAATCTCTCCTAAACTCACACTTATAGTATTCTGTCTCCTGAACTCACACTTATAGTATTCTGTCTTCCTGTTTGCACTTTGGCTTTTATAAGACTGCTGCCTTTTCTACTTATTTCTTTGAAACTAGTATGTTCTAATTTAAGTTTCAGCATCACTCCAATGTGTTTACTTACAGTTTTTTTTGTATCCATGTCTACTTTATTGTTGTCTATAGAGTTTGATATTTAGCTTAGTATGCCTATGTTCTACTGCCTGTTTCTTTTATGAATCTTTGCTCCCTACCCCATTACCCCTATGTGTTTGTGAGTGGTGACTTAGGGCATGGTAATATGAGTTGTTGTCCATGAACCGAGTGTTGAACCTTAACCTCTAAACAGGATGGAGGGTGTGCCAGCATCTCCCATTGCTGAGTATGCCCATCAGCCTACTCTCCTTGTGTTCTTCCAAATTGCCCACTCCCCTATAACCTTATGTGTGCTGATTTTAAGTTACTCCCCTTTTCCCTTCCCCCTTTCAGAATTCCATTCCTACACTTGCACTTTCTCTTAGTTCCTAAGTTCTGCCCCCCTCTTGTGAGCCTTGCCTTGGGACCTTGAGTTCCCTCTGAACTTGGACACCTAAGGGCTGGCCATTCCACACTGCACTATGTCTTAATCCTGTAATGTATTTGGGTGTGAGCACTGCCCGGAGTCCACATAAGGCTCTTAGGAAACTCTGACACATCCCAAATGAGAGAAAGGCTTTTGAAATCTGATCTTTGGAGTTGGTTTACTTCATACTTCAGATAGGAAGTCTTAATCAGGCTCTCCTTGGTTGTAATTTTCAATTTTTGATGTTATCTTTATTTTCTTTGGACTGTAATAACTTTGTAATAAACTTTTCGAGATGTTTAGTGAAAAGGGAGGAGTGACCATGCATGTTTACGGGTAGATAACTTGCCTATAGGAATCTCTCTAATTCCTGCATTTTTCATATAGTTACCATGCCTATAAGACTTCTGCATTTTTAATGTAATTACCATGCCGATAAGACATGCATTTTTCATGTAGTTACCATGCCTATAAGAGTTATGCATTTTCATGTAGTTACCGTGCCTATAAGACTTATGCATTTTTCATGTAGTTACTATGCTTATAAGATTTTTGCATCTCATTTAGCTATCATGTCTATAAGAACCTCTGCATTCTCATTTAGATGCCATGACTATAGGGATCCTGCACTTTCATGTAGAATATTATGTCTATAACTTCTGCACACGCACGTAGAAAATATGCCTATAGGTCTTTTTTGATTTACCCAGTTTTTTACTAGGAAAACTTGTCTATAGGTCCTAATAACAAAAAATGTAATCAGATAGCATGCAACGATTAGATATCATGTTATAGAATTTCTGCACTCTTCTATGTCTATAATAATGTTTTAAGTTGTCAAACACATAGAAAGCATGCCTATTGGGGTTCTAATTCAAATCTGATTCGCCTCACTCGCTTATGAGTCTAAAATTAGTAGTAATAATGTATTACCAATGACATAACTTGTGTTTTTTCTAAAATTCGCTTTTAACTGGCAACTTTCCTTAAATCAGCATGTAGTCAGTTCATACTCTTATTTTTGAAATCTGTAGATATCATGCCTATAGCTTTTCGTCTATCACTTAGGCAAGCCTTAGGATAAACTTATAAATTGAATATGATTTTATTAATTACAACCAGCAGGCAGGGCTAATTCGGACTTCTTATCTGAACTATGTAATAAAGCAGTCTGCCTCAAATTATTAAGTTTTAATTAGACCTTAAACAGTGCTTTCTCTGGTTTAAAGGAGGTTTGTCTGGGACTTATTATTTGTTTATATGCTCTCCCCCCAAACTTTCTATATGTGTTTTGTTTGTCGCCTTAGTTTTTTAACCTTTTCAAATCACAAATAAGCCAATGTCTCCTCCCTTTAGGATTAGTAATCCCAAATACCCCTGGGATTGATAGATTTGGGGCGGGTAATAGCATGCAATAAGTAAATGAGACTATTCCGTGCTTTAGTACCTTAAAGGGGTGGGAAATGGTAGATATGGATATGATGACCACGCGATAACACCATGTGTATAAGTGATTACCGAGTGTTGTATGTGGTGATCCATATTATTAATAAACCTAGGACCCCATTTCCTTTGTTCTTTGTTTTATTTTCGAATTTTTTAAACGTTTCTTCTAAATCAATGCTTTTTAATGCTTTCCGACTTTGTTTATTTCTAACTTCTATGTGAAAATCCCCTCTTATTTGAAGCCTTATTTGTCTATATGTTATTTGTACCTTATGTCACAATGATAGCTTGGCTGGGAACCGTACTAGTGGATTCTGAGGGGTGCCTAACACCTTCCCGTTTGAATAATTTCAAGCCCTTAACCAATCTCTGGTTATCCAAACAAAACCCTTCTTAGTGTTCTAATGCACTTAAACAATTAGGTGGCGACTCTTCAATTCTCTTAAACCCAATTCCCAAAAGGGAATGAGTTGTATTTCCAAATGTCATAAACCCGATTTCGTGAGAAAAAAGGGGCGTGACAGCATGGCGACTTTACTGGTGATTTCTTTAAGGCTTTTACCATTTCAAGCTATTACTGTGACTTTAGTTTTGTTATGTGCCTTCATTTGTTTAATCTATTTAAGTATTTAATTCCTTCTCCTACTACAAAAATTAACGTGTTTCTTAGTTTCTTTCCTTTATTTCTTTTACTGCTTTCCTTTTTCTACTGTTTTAAGTTATGAATAATTATTGTAATTATTGTCTTTGTAACGTGCAATTACGTGACAACTTGTTTTAATTATTGCATAAGTATGTTTCTAACATCAAATTTACGCTCGTGCCAAATAAAATACCATAGCAACGCTTATAATGAGTGGTTGCACCCTTCCAATATTGACACCACCTAAATCCGGCAAAGGCATATTTGTGGTAAAACCAGTCAATCAACGGTGTAGTCGACGGTTCCTTGCCTTTCCCTCTTGAGGTTTCCGCTCAAGGGTACAAGTCATAAACCCCATAGAAACCCCTTCTCTTTAAATTATGCATGCATCATGGTCAAACCTAGCCGAGTCAATTGTGTTGTCCGCATAATGACTCTTTAAGATAGCCTTGTCCAAAGTCCACTGGGTTTCCTTGAAATCCAAAATGGACCTTATCACGTTCTGTGCATTTATTTGGAGAATTAAAATACTTTATGCTAATTGTTGATATTAAATAGTCCAGTCTGGAAGGGTTAAGGGCCTAACATTTTGTCTTGCAGAAATATCAGGAACGAAGTCCCTAGATTCGGCATGGTCACCAACATCCACACAAAATTGCTAAGCTGGTGGAAGGATCTTCATTCCAGTGATCAAGCTCTTGTCAGGAAATATCTAGGAAATCTACCTTCTCTCCTGGAAATTCAACCCAACAACAAAATCATAGAAGATGCCACTCTATTCTGGGATTGTGATAGGTCTGTGTTCCGCTTTGAAGACATTAAGATGACACCCCTGCTTTAGGAAATAGGAGGACTGGCTGGAATACCGTGGGTAACGATGATTTTGTTAATGCCAGAAAACCACAAAGGTAGAGGTTTTCTCAAAATGATCGGTCTAAAGACAATCCAGAATTGACATGTTTGAAGGAGTCATACATTCCCTTTGACTACTTGTACGAAAGGTACGGTCACAACAAATCTTACCATACTTATCCTGACGAGTTCGCCCTTACATCATTGGGGCATATTCACCGAAGGGTATTTGTCTTCATGTTCTATTTCTTGGGGATGGTAGTGTTTCCAATGAATAAAGCAAGAATCCATACCAGGCTAGCTATGGTCACCAAAACACTAATAGAAGAAATTGACGAACAACCATTCAGTCTTGTGCCAATGATCATTGCAGAAATATACCGAGCCCTAGAAAATTGTCAATAGGGGCCAAACATTTTGTGGGTTGTAATCTGCTACTTCAATTTTGTCTCATGGAACATCTCCAAAGGGGTGAGTACCGACAAGAAAATCCATCAAAGGGACTGGGACGATTATATCGCCTTTCATCATCCAAAGTGAATGAATTACATGCCCAACATGTTTGACCAACCAGAGAATGCTAGAGAATAGGTCGAACTCTTTGATAATTTGACCGAAGACTAGGTACAATGGATGTTCGAGTCGTTCCCTACTGAAAAATTCATTGTTAGATCCAGGGATGCGCCATTTCTGATACTGATATATTTGAGGGGGACCTACCCTTATGTCCCTCTCCGAGTTATGAGACAGGATGGTAGAAAGCAGGTTATACCAAGGTTCGACAAGATGAGTCACTTCAGAGCTGACTTCCAGAGTGACGATAGTCCGCACAGGTGCCAGACTCAGCATATGTGGCATTGCAAAATTGTCTTGGGAAAGGACACCATCGAACCAGACAGATACCATGCTAGTTGTACCCCACACTATTCAGGCACGCTGGAGGACAATCACAATGGTCTGGGTCAACCCGAGTTTGTTCGAGGTCACAGGATCATCGATGCAAAGGCTGAGGTACAGGTCAAGTACAACCAACTACGCAAAAGGATTCGAGAATGCGAACATGAGCACCGTGAAATACAAGAAGCCAATCAAAAACTGATTGAAGAATGGAAGGATATGGCTATCAACGCCACCAAACGACTAGTCTGTTTGGAGTGGGGTATAGTGGAACTGGAAAAGAAGTTTGTGAATAGGGTCGAAGACTGCCGAATTGCTGAAGGAAATGAAGGTAGACATCTAGCTAGAGCTTACTTGCTACTAGGACTGCGTGAGGTGGGAGAGCTGTTCGAGGGAGCCAACAATGCCGAGTCTGGGGAAGGTCCTTCCGGGACCAAATAGATAGGAATTTCTATTTTCGCTTTATAAGATGTAATAAGGCCAATGGCCATTAGTGATTTTTATTTTTCTTGTTATTTAGTGTCGTTTTAGGATTCGTCTAACTTCTTCATCAATAAAATGAGGCATTTATCATTCTAAGTTCTCCAAATTAACTTGTCTCTAGGCCTACCTCGGGCACAATGAGGTCCCCAAAAATTAGGACGCGCTTTATATTTCCTGCACTACGTGTTTAAATATCGCAACCTTTTTTTATAATCCTTACTGACTTATTACTTTTTTGTTTTTACTTTTTGTTTATTCCCCTCCCCAAAGGTTAGTTCGTGAACTCTGGCAACATCATCATATTTTACGAGATCTAAAGGCTCTCCACCTACTCCTCTTCCTAGTCCTGTCAGACACAGAAACAAAGGGAAAATGGAATATTCGAACAACTCAGCTGAACGGTTAGAGGTCACTCAGGGTGCTCTGGTCCCCAAGAAAAATGCATCCCAACTGGAACAAAAGCTGTTGAAATTTCAGGAAGAACTTGATCAAGTCCAGAATTTGGCAAGTCTGTCGTTTTCCCTCACCACTCCAGAAGTTAATTTCCCAAACACTCAGAATCCTACACCTCCAAAGAAACAAAACCTTCCCACTCCTCATCACCACTGCAATACTTGCCACACTTCTAACAGTACCCCACTGCTCATCTCGGAACCTTTGAACTCCACAAATGACCACTGCCGCACCCAACACAATACGACCATCTACGTGGAGACTGTGCCGCACTCCATCCAGCCCATCTCAAGCACACCCGAGTCTATTGATAAGGACTTGCTCATCAAAAATTTGGCCAAAGAGCTTAAAAAGTTGATTAGCAGAATTCAAGGCGTTGAGGGCAGTAAGAGAATTGAGGGGCTAAACTATGAAGATCTATGCATACAGCCTAATGTGGAATTGCCCGGGGGAGGGGGGGGGGTACAAACCTCCTAAGTTTGAAATGTTTGATGGAACAGGGGATCCTAGTGTTCACATGAGAATATACTGTGACAAGCTTGTTGGAGAGGGAAGAGATGAGAAAAACTGCATGAAGCTTTTCATGAGGAGCTTGAAAGGAGACGCCTTATCTTGGTACATTAGCCAGGATCCGAAGAAGTGGTCAAGCTGGGCAAGCATGGCGTCTGATTTTATGAACAGATTCAGGTTCAATACGGAGAACGCGCCAGATGTGTTCTACATCCAAAACTTGAAGAAGAGACCCACAGAGACATTCCGTGAATATGCCACTCGATGGAGATCAAAAGCTGCTAAGGTTAGGCCTGCTTTGGAAGAAGAGCAGATGAACAAATTCTTCGTTCGGGCCCAAGACCCACAGTATTATGAGAGGCTGATGCTGATCGAGAATCACAAATTTTCTGATATCATCAAGCTAGGAGAAAGGATCGAGGAAGGCATCAAGAGTGGTATGGTTACAAACTTTGAAGCCTTACATGCTATCAATAAGGTTTTACAATCTGGTAGTACGTCCAAGAAAAGGGACGTAGGCGCTGTAATGGTTGCACAGAGAACCAAATCCCCCATCAAGTATCAAACATACCCAATACCTCCAATCACGTATCAGCCTACCTCAAATTACCAAGCACCCTCACCCACTTACCAAACACCACCACCCAGTTATCAATCAGCTCCACATCCTGCATATCAGCCCACTTCACCCAAATACGCCCAACCGGAACATGTTTACCAAGCCTACAACACCCAACCATTCCACTATCAATCACCTCCCCCACATTAAAACTTCCATAGACCACGACTAAATTTTGACCGCAGACTTCCCAAACAATACACCGCCATTGCTGAACCAATTGACCAGCTATATGAAAGGATCGAGGCTACCGGTTATGTCACCCCTATCCCTGCTATAACACCTAAAAACCCTTCTCAATGGGTCAATCCAAATAAATCCTGTACATACCATTCCGGCATAAAAGGACATACCATTGATAAATGCTGCTCTCTGAAGTATAAGATCCAGGCTTTGATTGACAATAAGATCATTGTAGCAAAAGAGCCTGCTCCAAATGTCCGCAATAACCCTTTTCCAGACCACAAAGGTGGAAGTGTTCACATGATCGAGATAGAAGATGATTGGGATCCCAAGGGATCAATCGGTTTAATCACAGAAGGTGACGATCCAAAGAAGCCAATAGTCACCCTCAATCCTATTGTGGTCCAAATTCATCCTTCTGGGGATGCTAAGGTAAACATGTCCATACCACTCGAGTTTGAAGCAACACCCTCTATAAAGACGCCATCGCCGATTGAGGTTAAATTTAACTCACCAGCAAACGCACCTACACCCTTTGAAGTTGCAGTCTTACCACCTGAGAAGCCTGCTCTGTTCGGAGTGAGATAGCCACGCCAATTCCAGTGAAAATGTCAGTCATAACACTGTTCCATACAAAGGCTATACCATGGGACAACACAGCCGAAGCCAGAAGAAAGGGGAAGGTCAAGTTCGGTAAAACCGTTGCGGCAAAGGGAATGACAAGAACCGGCAGGGTTTATACGCCGGAGCATTTGGCTGAGTCAATCAAGCAGGCCTCTAGTCGGCCAACCATCACTGAAACTGGGCCCGATAAAGATACAAGCCAAAGAACACTCAATCATCGATCAACTAAGCAAAACACATGCACAAATTTCTATCCTTGCTTTGCTATAAAGTTCCGATGCAGACACTAATACGTTGTTAAGAGTGCTGAGTGAGGCATATGTACCCAGTAAAATCACTGGCAGAGAGATGGCTAACATGGTAGGTCAGGTGTTGGAAAGTCACAAAATCACTTTCATAAAGATGAGCTGCCACCGGAGGGATTGAGTCACAAAAAGGCATTGCACATTACCGTGCAATGGGAAAATTATTTTATCACCAGGATCCTGGTCGATGGGGGGTCCAGTCTCAACATTTGTCCGTTGGTAACACTCAGGACATTGGGAAAGGGGCTGCATGAAATCAAGGACGGGGCCATCAACGTTAAAGCTTTCAACGGTTCTCAAAGGTCTACTATTGGGGAAATTAACTTGTGTTTGTAAATGGGGCCTACTTGGTTTGATTTTGATTTTCAAGTGATAGATGTACCGGCATCTTACAATCTGTTATTGGGACGACCATGGATTCATGCCGCTGGGGCCGTAGCGTCAACACTACACCAGGCAGTGAAGTTTGAGTGGAATCACCAAGAAGTGATCATTCACGACGACGGTAGCAACCCCATATACAGTAGCCAGACCATTCCAACAATTAGAGGAAGGACAAGGATTGGCGGGGAAAGTTGCCAAACGTCGTCGACAAGGATAAATGGCGAGATAACAAAATTGAAAGCATATTGAAATGGAGCGGGTATGAACCTGGCAAGGGACTTGGTAAGAACCTCCAAGGAATCGCTAAGCCCATCAAGCTTAAGAAATATGGCACCACCTTCGGTTTGGGATATGAGTATACTTGGGAGGAATTAAACCACTGGTCGCCACCAAGGCGCGGTCCTTACTATCCTTTGGAGCAACAAATACCCCATTTGGAGTAGACTTTCTGGCCAGCCGAGGTCGTTTACGTGTTAGAAGAAGAAGAAGCACTGGCAGTAGTGAGGAATTTGTTCCCGGAAGACGATAATATGGATTGTTGTGTCATTCTTGAGGAGAAGGGGGAGGAACTCCCATCCATACATGCTGTAAGCAGAGGAGCATGCCTCAATAACTGTACCGTCAGAACCACCAGAGCCCGGCGAGTGTCAGGGTAGCAAGGCTGAACAAGCATCATGCACTATTTTATTAGTTTACTTTCCTTTTGCATTTTTATTGTTTGTAAGAAAGAGCTCCAATGTCCAAAACATTTTGGGAATTTATCAAAGCATTTCGATTTTCTTATAAATCTTACTCTTGTTATTTTCTCTCATTACTTTACTTATACAACATTACTATTACTTATCTTGATGAACCAATAACTGGGACATGCAATGCGACAACACAAAAAACGGACATAGATTCAGAGGAAGATGATATACTATAAGAGATTATTAAAGAAGTTGAGAATTTTGAGAACAAACCTAAGTCCAACCTGGACGAGACTGAGATTGTTAACCTGGGAGATGCAGAAAACATCAAAGAAACACGGATCAACATTCATTTATCACTATCAGAAAAGAAAGAATACAAAGAGTTTCTAAGAGAATATGAGGACATATTCGCCTGGTCGTACGGCGACATGACTGGGCTGAGTACATCTATTGTGGCTCACAAATTGCCAATCGATCCAGCCAGTCCGCTAGTAAAACAGAAGCTCAGAAAGTTCAAGCCAGATATGAGTTTGAAAATCAAGGAAGAAGTCACTAAGCAGGTCGAAGCTAAGGTTCTCAGAGTAGTGGAATATCCAGCATGGTTAGCCAACATTGTGCCAATACCGAAGAAGGACGGGAAGGTTAGAGTCTGTGTCGACTATCGGGATCTCAACCGGGCCAGTCCGAAAGATGACTTTCCCTTACCAAACATACACATCCCAATTGACAATTATGCCAATCACGAGTTGCAATCATTTGTAGATTATTTTGCGGGCTACCATTAGATCTGGATGGATGAAGAAGATGGTGATAAAACGACTGTCATTACGCCGTTGGAAATGCATTGCTACACGATGATGCCATTCGGGTTAAAGAATGGAGCGGCCACCTACATGAGGGCCATGACTATCATTTTTCATGACATGATACACAAGGAGATCGAAGTATATGTGGATGATGTCATCATCAAATCCAAGAAATCTACCGATCACATAGAAGATCCGAGGAAGTTTTTCAACAGATTGTGAAGGTACAACCTAAAACTGAATCTCGCAAAATGTGCATTCGGGGTTCCAGCTGGGAAATTGCTGGTGTTCATTATGAGTCATAAGGGAATAGAACTGGATCCATCAATATCAAAGCCATTCAATAATTACCACCACCAAGGAACAACAAAGACGTGATGAGCTTCTTGGGGAGACTTAACTACATTAGCTGGTTCATAGCACAATCTTGATGTTGAAGAAGGATACCGCCACCGAATGGAATGATGACTGCCAGAAAGCTTTCGATAGAATCAAGGAATACTTGTTAACGCCACCAGTTTTGGTCCTGCCCGAGCCGGGTAAACCTGTACTACTCTACATTGCAGTGCTAGATGGTGCCTTCAGTTGCGTCCTAGGGCAGCATGATGAAACGGGAAAGAAGGAATATGCCATTTATATCTCAGCAAGAAATTCATTCTGTACGAGGCCCGATATTCTTTGTTGGAACGCGCCTACTGTGTTTTAACTTGGGTAGACCAGAAGCTAAGGCAGTAATTCTGTGTCTATACTATATATCTCATATCAAGGATGGATCCTTTGAAATACATCTTTCAGAAGCCCATACCCACTAGCAAGCTCGCCAAGTGGCAGATGCTGTTGCGTGAATTCGACATTGTCTATGTGACTCAGAAAGCAGTCAAAGGACAAGCACTAGCAGATCACCTTGCTGAAAACCCCGTGGATGGAGAATACGAACCCCTAAAAATGTATTTTCCTGATGAAGAGGTATACACTACAATAAAATACCTATCTAGCGATGGAAAATTCGGTCGTTAAAACTTCAAATTCGGTCGTTATCAATCAATTACGATGGGATAAAAACCGGTCGTCGCCGGTCGTTAGTGCCTCCGTCGTTAAAGGTAAACGATCGGATTTTGATCCCGTCGTAAAAACCCTTTTAACGATGGCAAGGAATCCAGTCATTATACCAAGATTAGCAAGGGGATTTCCCATCGTTATATGTTGTCCCAGTCGTTAAAAACATCACTAACAGTAACTAATTTTCGGTCGTTGTTAGTGTTTGGTAATTCCATTCGTTAATTTTATCAATGACATACTTTTTAAAAACCAAAATTTCCCTTCACTAATGTGAAATTTTAAGTAATAAATATATTACACGCATTGGTAATCATACAAAGAATGAAGTCAATATTGACATAAAACATCTTTTTTTAATTATAGAGAACTAATCAAAGTAGCAATAATATTACATCCAAATTGCATGATCCTTATTTTCAATTCTTTAAAGAAAATAAAAAATTAAAGAGAAAGTAAAATAGTAGTTTGTATGGATGTCAACTACAACTCCTAATAAAACAACATATATTTTCCTTCTTCTTCAACAATTCTAGCTGCTTCAACTTGCTCAGAACTATCTTTATCGAAGACTCTTCAAACTTCAGGCCCTTTATCTGTTAAAAAAGATTTATATTAGTTGAGTAAGAAAAAAATTTTTAAGATTGGTAAGTTGCTATCACACAGTAAAATATAAAACCACGAAGCGAAGAGCATCTCAAAATACTATGAACAATTAGTGCTTCTTACAACTACATTACTAAATCCAACATTAAGCGTATCATGAACCGTATTACAAATGCTCGCCAACAGTATAATAGCCACAACATTGGGAGAAAATGATACAATACAAAAAGGTATTATTGTTCCCTCCTTTTGCACAATCATATTTAGGAAGAACCTTAGAAGAAACTAATTATCTTTAAGAAGAAAGAAACGCTTAGGATTGAATTATTGGTTATTCAAGACTTCACAAGTTACTGTATTCCATAACCAAAATAAAAAAAAATAATTGAAGTGAGGTACATTAGTTAGGTTGTAGAAGTATTGATAATACAGATAACTTCAACCATGAGTGGTGAGGTGGTTGTTTCTTTACGAAAATATTTTCGTGCGCCACATGGTGTTAGATAGGCCTATCAGAAATAAAAATGGCTCCATGATCATGGCCTTTGCCTCTTTATTGGGGAACTGCAGCAGCAACATGGCTGAAGCAAAGGCAGTCTTAATTGGAATAAAGGGGAGTTCTATATGGTTTCACTAACATTATGCTAGAAAGGGACTCTGTAGATTATTAATATATTGAAATAAGTTTGTAGACCACCATGGCACTTGAAAGATATTATAGAAGAAATCAAGAATTATACTAAGCAGGTTAACAACACAATCCCACACTGCTTTAGAGAAGAAAATCAGGTGTGGATGCATTGACTCTTTATATATAAACTGGAGAAATAAAGATAAGAAACTATGGTTTCCTTCTAGCATCTATTTTATTTCTGCAACAAAGAACAAGCCTTTTGCAACTTACAAAAGTCCCCATCATCAACAAGGTTTGAATATTTAACTTCTCTCTCATCTTGTTTTGTGTTGTCATTTGCAAGGACTTGTTCTTTAGTTCTCTATGTTTATCTGACTTCATAACTTTTAATCTGAACTAGGCAAAGACTTCAATTCTGCTCAAGCTTCTTTGCAAAAGATGCAGATATTTTATCTTACAGCAATGATTACTACGCGCCACCTTATCAATCTCAAACAAGTTGAGATCGACTATATGAATTATCACTGTTCATATATACCTTTGCCTTTGTGCTTATCACTGACGGGTAACATTCGGTTACTAATGTAATGCAAAAATGAGAGGACAGGAATGTATATCCGCAATCTATATAGAAGCATTTCAGGTGAATTCAGAATATTCTATTTATATTGAAGGCAAAGAGAGAATATATAAAGAAGCAAGCTCAATGTTCTGTGACGACATAATATGCTGCAAGAATTGCTCGATATATCACAAGATTGCTAACACATAGGCTAATCACCAATAAAAAAAAAGATAGCTAACATACAAAGTTATATGTAAAACAAATAAATAGACTACCTGATCTGCCTCATTTGTTCAAATACATCTACTGGATGTAACAGGGAATTTGAACAATACTTGGCAGAAAACTTGCTATGCAGTCATTGGCAATACAATTCAGGCACATTGGATACAAAGTGGGATAAAGTATAGATGTAGCATGCTATTACACCAAACCAATATGGAATACGTGCAAAGGTTTCAAGGGGAAGCAGAGAGATGACACACAAAAATGATCGCAAATATAGTGTACTGGTTCGTTGCTGTACAGTAAACTTATTCAACAGTTGGTAGAAAGCTTACGAACCTGTTAAATATTAATTTCAGCTTGTACTTTGTTGACTTGAAGATGGTGCCGATGAAGGTTGATCAACCAATAAGCTTATAATATGTTCATGCTTCGAATCTATGTCGTCCATACGTATTTCTAGTGATTCTTTTGCTTTTTTAGTTGCATTTAGCTCGGTCTGTAGTGATTCTTTTTCTTTTCGAGTTGCATTCAGCTCAGCCAGTATTGCAGCCTTTGAGGAGCTACCGCCTTTCAACTCCTTAGCGGTTATACCACCCCCTAATCCAACCACATGACTCTTGTTTTGAGGTCCGAAGCATCTTTCTACTACCTCGATATTCATTAGAGACGGCTCAGATTGAACCAGTTCTTGTATCTCAGCCTATAAAATACAAAAAAAATATTAAAATAACAAAATACATCAAAATAAAATGGCAGGATATAATATGAAGTTCATCAATAAACATACATATTTTTTACTAGCTTCAGGTTCTACAAGCGCGTCACTTTTCTTGTGAGTCTCAAAGGAGATAGTCGCCATGTTCGGTGGATTACCGTCTTTGCCTCCCTTCACATTTAAATAAACAAGTCAAACAAGAGACAAGGTTTTTTTTTATAGGATTGCACTGTGCACTTACCAGTTCGTAAATAATTTCTCTAATCGGCTTGCTACCTGTACGATGAGGCATTCTCAACTTAGATCTATTGATCAAGTTTCTAATACTTGCTTCCTATATTAAGAAAAAACCATTAAAATCATGAACTGTTATAATAATAAGAAGTTAAAAGTAGTTATGAAGTCTTACCTTAAAATTTTCACTTAAAAAATATTCTTTGACCAACCATTCCCAATCACTCTTGTCTACCTCCTTCGGGACATCTTTTAGAGTCTCATGCAATGGCTTCAACTTCACATATTTGTGCAATGATCCTCTCCAATTGGTCCATAACTTTCTCATATGGTCTAAGACATGATCTCTTTGATGATTCATGTCATCACTGTCAAATTTGTCCTAAAATATTTTACAAAATCATTAATCAAGAAAGTAAAAAATTTCATGTAAACTAAAAAAATGAATGCATTCTACATTATGACATATTCAAAGTTTAGAACACAAAGAGTGTAATTCAGTTTAAGCAACCAAAAAAACTGAACTTGATCGATGCCATATGGAAAAAGAAATAACTATGCTATAACTTGAGGAACACAATTGTTAATTACCCTTACGAAATATGGATGAGAATTATAATATCTTTCCAGTCTGATCCCTCCCATACCACTTTCACTGCTATCTCTAGGTTCATTACCACAGATTCTTTTACTATATGGACCATCAACCTGATATACTAAGAAGTCACATGCAAATTACTCTGCTCCAAATTCTTGGCCAGTATGAAATTGTTTCTTCAGCAAATACATCTTCAGTAATAGTCAAGCACAGACGTCGGATTTAAAAGAATAAGTAGAAAGAACAAAGAAACTCAAACTCAAATTGCTACACTGCTGCAATACACTGAAAAAATACATACAAGTTACTAAGACACAAAGAAAGTAATTTCTGAAATAAAATAGCTATACACACCTTCAATCCACTAGCCCCTAACCTATTCTAAGCCACATCCAACGAGTCAATTTATATAGTCTCGACTGTTATCATAGTAAAAAAGGTTCATACTTCCAAGAAAAAACGTCGAATTGGGATGGCGATCCTCACAGTAAACTGGCCATTTTCATCCGAAAATTTAGATACCTGAAGGCATATATTATAGAAAGTTCTTTCGAAGAACTCACATTGCTCAAAATCTCAAGACTATATTGCACTTGTTTTGTCTTAAATGGTGGAAGATCTCTTTCATCCCAATCCAATTCAACAGAGATGTTTGACCCTAACCAATCTAAGTGCAATGACTAATTACCGACTGCACTACTCATCTATAGAAAGGTTAAATACCTTCATGAGTTCAGTGATTTCACAATATATCCCCACTAACCTCCTACAAAATCCTTTCTCTAATCTTTTTAATTTGTAAACTTTCAAATAGACCCCAACTCTACCCCTTGGATTTCAGAGTGTTAACATCAACTATAAAGGTTAAATACCTTCATGAGTTCTTTTACTTTTCATTTGTGTAGAATTATCCAAATTCTCCAAATCGTCATCATTTTCTTTCAAAATGTCAAAAGTATCACGAGGTATGACTTTTCTTGCAACAACAAACCTAACCTCTGTAATGGTTACATTTAGAGAGGAAAAAAATTGTATATGCATAGAGACAAGAAATGTGAGAGCTGCATAACTCCAATGTTTGATTTAGATGCTAGAGTTCCCAAACCTATGCAATTAAGCCAAACTACTCACTGTCCTTGCCCATTCTAGGAGAGCCTTCTACTACTTGAGATACCAAAGTTCACAAAAGTACAAAGATCTCTGACAGAATAAAAAAATCTGCTATAACACTTCTATTAATAACATGAAAGTTTAATAAGATGTAACAAAGTGCACTTCTATTAGTGTTGCGATACATCATTAGGGGAAGCACCGAGTACTATTTTTCGAGCAGCCCACTTCAATGGAATAAAAAGGAAACATGGACAAACACAGTATAGAGACAATCAAGTAAAAGGAAACACTCGGCAGAAGAACAAACTAATTACTCCGTTGCTCCTTATTGAATCTCCATTTTGACTTGGCATATTAATATGGGAATCTATATGTGAAACATATGAAGCACTGTGGTAACTTTTTTATTTCTGCAAACAAGTAAGATAATCTTGTATGTAGTAATTAAAATGTAAAAGGTGGTGTTTGGTTCAAAATTTTGAAAAAGCTTTTGCAAAACTTCTTTTAGAGTGTAGTAAGTACAAACTAATTACTCCTGTGCTTTTTGCTAAAACCAGGCCTGCCCAACTAACTCAGGACATTGCCTTCATTAATAAATTTTAAAGAGAAGATGTGTTGCTAAATATGACCAGTTAGACTTCCCTATCTCAAGAGTGATTTTCCAGATTATATCCCATGTCAAATTTTTCTGAAAAGAGCAATTCAACCAAGAAAGTATTGCTTTAGCAGTGCTTTAAATGCTTACCGTAACAGCTCGCCACATGTGTTCCAGCTTATCTTCTTGGATGACCTTCCATGATTGTACTTGCAACGGACACATATTACGATCACGAACAAATATACCCAAGTGTCTCGAAAATGAGGCTTGATGCTTCCCAACAACCCGATTGTAGTAAAAGTTGACTCTAAACTTTTCTCCAGGTTTGAGTCTTGCAACATCTTTATTCCTATTCTTTCCTCTCACCTTTTTTGGGTTTTCAGATTCACATACATCTGCAAATTTTAATTTGTAACATAAATTCCAATCTTATAACAAACAAAAAAAATATTAAACTTGAGACCTTGTATTATTTCATCTTCTTGAGCGAGGGAAACATCGTCTTCCATCGGATCGAAACTAGGAGGCATAAGATTATTATTATTATTATGTGCTAGCTTATCCTGCTCAAAAGCTGTTGAGTTGTGATTTTTACTTTCCCCAATCAGATTTCTCTTTCCAACGCTTCCTTTATCCGATCCCGCAGATCAAAGTTTTGCCCGCATCCCCTTGCTAAAGCACCAGGTTGATTGTAAGTGTCTCGTACATTCTTTGAAGTAGCTCCAACTTTTGCAGATTTTGATTTGAGTAAAGCATAAAATAACTTTCAGTCTTATAACAAACAAAAAATTATAATTAAAACTTGAGACCTTGCATCATTTCAGCTTCTTGACTGAAGGGAATATCGTCTTCCATCATATCAAAACCAGGAGGCATAAGATTACTACTCTTATGTGCTAGCTTATTTTTCTTAGAAGCCCCAGCATACTGATTTTTCTTGCCAAAATTTACTTTTGCAGAGCCCAAAGATCAAAAGCTTTGCCCTCGTCCCCTTGCTAAAGCCGTAAGTTGAATGAATGCAAGATTTACATTCTTCAAAGCTATTCCTGTTTCTGCAAATTTTGATTTATGTGAAACATAAAACCAATACCGGTCCAATAAGAAATAAGACAAAAAACATTTAAAACTTAAGAGACCTTGCATCGCTTCAATGTCTTGAGCGAGGGGAGCATGGTCTTCCATCGAAGGGAAACCAGGGGGCACAAGATTATTCGTATATGCAAACTTATTCTGCTCAAACACTGTTGAGTTGTGATTTTTACTTTCGCCAATCAGAGTTCTCTTTCCAATACTTGTTTTTATAGAGCCCAAAGATCTAAAGTTGTATCCTCTTCCCCTTGCTAAAGCACCAGGTTGAATATATGCATGATGTACATTCTTTGAAGTTGCTCCCATTTCAGTCTTATGAAATTTTGATGGATTCATGTCAACGTAAAATAAAATAAAATTATGCAGAAACGGTTAGCCGAGAAAGATAAAAATCATTAAAAGGGGAAGGGTGATGACATCCTGTTTTGTCCTTCAAAGGAAAGCAGATAGGAAACAGTCCAGTTAAATCAACTATCAAATGCAAAGACAGTTCAAGGTTCGGATTCAATCCGTTACGCGTCTCTGGCAGAAATGGGAAAAGACAACTGTGAGAAGGCAAAATTCTCAGCTCGTGTTAGTGTCAAAAACTCGGGGGAAATGGATGGTAAGCATCCGGTACTACTTTTTGTGAAGCAGGACGACAAAGTTCAAAATGGAAGTCCTGTTAAACAGCTAGTTGGATTTCAGAGTGTGAGCTTAAAGGCAGGAGAAAATTCTTTTCCAAGGGGTAGAGTAGGGGCCTATTTGAAAGTTTACAAATTAAAAAGATTAGAGAAAGGATTTTGTAGGAGGTTAGTGGGGATATATTGTGAGAAAGAATGAGGAATCACAAAAGATGGTGAGGTTGTTTACATTAAATTTATTTTCTGTTGATTCGATCAGAAGGACTAATAAGTATTAGCTCGTTTCAAGCATATTGAAGGTTAAATATGCAATGTGTAACTACACAAAGAGTGTAACTGAGTTTAAGAAACCAAAAAAACTGAACTTGATCGATGCCATATGGAAAAAGAAATAACTATGCTATAACTTGAGGAACACAATTGTTAATTACCCTTAGGAAATATGGATGAGAATTATAACATCTTTCCAGTCTGATCCCTCCCATACCACTTTCACTGCTATCTCTAGGTTCATTAGCACAGATTCTTTTACTATATGGACCATCAACCTGATATACTAAGAAGTCACATGCAAATTACTCTGTTCCAAATTCTTGGCCAGTTTGAAATTGTTTCTTCACCAAATACATCTTCAGTAATAGTCAAGCACAGACGTCGGATTTAAAAGAATAAGTAGAAAGAACAAAGAAACTCAAACTCAAATTGCTATACTGCTGCAATACAATGAACAAATACATACAAGTTACTAAGACACAAAGAAAGTAATTTCTGAAATAAAACAACTATACACACCTTCAATCCATCTGAGATATATTTGATGAATATTCATCTGGGACCTTCAAATTCTTTAGGAATCTGAAAAATCTGTTCTTCTGTTCAGGAGATAACGTGTAACATGATGTTGGTAGCTCTTATTTATCCCTATTTTTAATTGGATGCAATTCTTTAATTATGTTCATTGCTTGCAAATCCAATCGAGTTTTTATGGTATCTTTGGTTTCCTTTGACATTTAAGATTGTCCCCAAAATATTGTCACATACATTTTTCTCAATATGCTTCACATCTAAATTATGTCGCAACAACAGAGTTTTCCAATAGGGAAGATTAAAGAAAATACTCTTCCTATTCCAATTATCACCCCTACTCTCATATGATATTTTAGTCTTCTTCTTTGGATCTTTTGTAGTGGTAAACCATCTAAATCAGCCACTTGATCAAGTATATCCTCACCCGATAAAATTTTGGGTGGTAGTCTTCGCTCCTTAGTGCCATCAAATAATTTTTTATCATTCCTCCTTTTGTGATTAAGAGGAAGAAAGCGTCTATGACCCATATAACACTGCTTTTTACCGTTTTCTAACCTAATTGAGGATGTTTCTTTATTGCAACATGGGCAAGCTAATTTTCCTTTTGTACTCCATCCAGATAAATTTGCATAAGCCGGAAAGTCATTAATGGTCCATAATAAAGCTGCATGCAATATAAAGTTTTGTCTAGTTGATGCATCAAAGGTCTCCACTCCAGTTTCCCATAATTCCTTTAATTCATCCATCAAAGGCTAAAGATAAACATCAATTGCATCTCCCGGACTTTCAGGACCAGGAATAAGCATCGACAAAATAAAATTCTCTTGCTTCATACATAGCCAAGGTGGTAAATTATAAGGAATATCAACAGGCCAAATGCTATACGGAGTTGTAGAACTTCCAAATAGTTGAAAACCATCACTAGCAAGTCCAAGTCGAACATTACGAGGTTCAGCGGCGAAAGATTGGTGAAGTTCATCAAACTTTTTCCAT
The DNA here is from genome assembly GCA_026770625.1 of Nicotiana glauca. Taxonomy (NCBI): domain Eukaryota; kingdom Viridiplantae; phylum Streptophyta; class Magnoliopsida; order Solanales; family Solanaceae; genus Nicotiana; species Nicotiana glauca. Next base: position 16,006 of record MU752021.1, on the reverse strand, counting down.
GCCATTGAGTCAGCTGGGTGCCTCATTATTCCATCGTTGACTCTTTTTTCATGATGCCATATCATTAAAGATGATATCTTTGATGACATAAATAATTTTTGGAGTCTTGGCTTTAAGGGAAAATAACGTAAAATCTTATGTGCTATCTTTTTTCTACTCTTAAATTTAGTTTCTCCACTATGTTTATCCTCTTTCAATCTAGATACTCCACAAACTTTGCAAGATTCAAGAAACTTATCATCCTTCCAATATAGCATGAAATTATTCTTACACACATCAATCTTCCTGTAAGAAAGTCCTAGATCCCGAATTATCTTCTTCTCCTCATAATATGAATTTGGCAAGTTTGATTCATCAGGCAATAGATCTTCCTTCAACATCTTCAACAGCATTGTAAATGACTCATGACTCCAACGCCCAATACTTTTGATATGAAGCAATTTAACCATAGTAGAAAGTTTAGAAACTTTTGAATTTTGGTACAATGGCTGCTCACAATCCTTTAAAAGCCTATAAAAATTTTTTGCTTCAACATTTGGTTCCTCCGCAAAAAAATTATCACCACTTGTGTTCGTATTATCAGCATCAAAATCAGGGTATAAATCTCTTAGGATCCCATGTATTTCATCCTCATCATCAACTCCTTCAACGTCATCATCTTCTACATCTTCAGGAGTTGATTGCGGCTCACCTAACTTTTTCCCGTGGTGATACCAAAAAGTATAATTTTAAATTATTCCATGTACTATTAAATGTGACTTAACCATCTCACGTGTTCCCGAAGATGTGTTACAACATTTGATACATGGACAGCGTATTACACGCGCTTCACTTAATCTTGTAAAAGCAAAATCCAAAAAGTTGTCTACCCCAAGTTTGTAAGCATTGCCAAGTCGGTCATGGACAAATTCCATCCATTTCTTATCAGGTGCCATAATCTGGTACATGTGTAATATATATGTATATATGATTAAAATATATGTATTAGCTAGAAGTAAACATATATTCAACAAGCCAACAAATAATCAAACACTTCAACTTGTATTTAGTAGAAATTATACTAGAGTAAAATCGATGATAATCACCATATCGACTTTTAAATCCCTAAAACAGATTGAAAAATTTAAAGTTAAAGCAAACAAATGTTACATATGTGAGCTTTCTAAAGTATCACAGCCATGATCAATGATTTAGAAACAAAACAATGATCATCTAACAACTTTTACAATAATGAATACAAACATCACTAAGAAATATTATAGAAACAGAACAATGATCATATAACAACTTCTATTTCCTGGAATTAAAATTAAAGGACTAACAAGAAATATAGCTCAACTTTATTTGGCTGAACATCATCTTCTAGGTAAGATAAGAAAACAATACTTCAATTCATTAAATTAAACAGCAAAGAACTTTTCAGAGAACTGGTCGAATAAGTTTTCTCTTGTGTACTAATTGTTTACAATAACAAAAGGAAAAAAAATTTATTTAAAAAATACAACATCATGACTTGCTATTTTTATCCCACTAGCATATTATTTTTATTGATACATCGAGTTTCTCTGTTGAATCTTGCTGAAATAATATATTAATATTTTGTGATAATATTTTTGGAGATTGCTTTGATAACAAATGGTCACAAAAAGAGGCTTTCAGGAACTAATCAGTGAAATCTAAGGAACACCACATCTAAACACATGTTGTTACAAATTATGAGGCAAATTTAATCCCTACAAACTTGTTTGATTCTTAAATCCAAATATTTCAGCAAGCAAACCAATAGCAGAGGTACTGCAAGAAGCCTCTCCACAAAGGGTGTCGATGTAACTATAAATCTGGAAAATACATATGTAATTGTAAGAACAAATCCAATATTTGAAAAGTAAAGAGATAAAAAAATAACCCAATTTTACAATAATTATAGCTAATGTGGCAATATCTAAGACAAAGATTCCATGATCCAAAAGTAATTCTCTTAACCCATTTTCCTACGGGAGAAATCAGTTGAAGAAAATCTTTTAACATCCTAACATCACAAGCATTTAACAGCCTAACATCACAAGCATTAAAGAGAAGAGGGAATGATAAGTTCCCAGAAGTAGAACCCTCTGCTCTGTTATATGTAATTTCTATACACTCTGGTGCTCATAAAGGTGAAGGTTCATTAAATATTAGTATGCAGGTAGTGAAATTAACAGTCTACAATGATATTATTGCTTGAGCATACAAGTTTAGCGATTTGAGTTTACCTTGACGAGAAGGAGAACGAAACCCAGCTATTAGCGTTGACACAAATTCACCAGAGAAAACAAATTATAAGCTACGTACAGCAAGAAGACCAGATTTTTTTTGTGATTATTTGTTGAGTTTTGCTCTATATATAGTGTTAAACACTTGAGAATTTCGCCGATCGAGCAGCAGACAATTGCAGCGAGCGCGCCCTATTTGTTTGTGATTCTTTGCCTCTTTTTTGTTGAATCTGTTGCGTTTTGGGATAACTTTAGCTAGAGTGAGAGATTGTAGGGTTTTTTTTTCTAAAATTTGGGGGTTATGCGCTTGGTTGAGGAAAAAAAGGAGGGAAAAATGAGCTCTCCTTTTTAATTCGTTTTATTCAGATTTTAACGAGGGGATTGACACAATTTGAAGGATCGGAAATTATTCCCTTGTAAAAAATACAGTAAAATATGCCTTTAACAACCGGAATAAATATTGGCCACTATAAGTATACATATAACGACTGGATTAATTTCTGGTTGTAAAGAAGTGATCGTTAAAGACCTCTTTTCTTGTAGCGTATAATTCATAGGAGAAGATATTGCGAAATCCTATGACGGTTGTTCTTCGATGGAGCACCAAACTTCAAAGGAGTTGGCATTGGAGCGGTCCTAGTATCAGAAACCAGTCAGCACTATCCGGTATCTGCCAAACTCAGGATCCCATGCACCAACAATATGACCGAGTACGAAGCCTGCATCTTAGGGCTCAAGATGGCCATTGACATGAACATCCAAGAGTTGCTAATAATTGGGGACTCAGACCTACTCATACATCGGGTACGAGGAGAATGGGCGATCAAGAATTCCAAGATACTCCCTTATCTGCACCATGTACAAGAGTTGAGGAAAAGGTTCACGAAGACAGAGTTCCAGCATGTTCTCGGAGTCCAGAATGAGTTTGCCAATGCATTGGCTACCCTATCGTCCATGATACAGCATCCAGATACAAACTTCATTGATCCTATTCCTGTGAAAATCCATAATCAGCCAGCTTATTGTGCTCATGTCGAAGAAGAAGTGGATGGAAAACCTTGGTTTCACTACATTAAGGAATATTTTGCAAAAAGAGAATATCCAGAGCTTGCAAACACTACGCAGAAGCACACACTTCAAAGAATGTCCAACAATTTCTTTCAAAGCGGAGGAATCCTGTATAGGAGGACTCCAGATTTGGGATTACTAAGGTGTGTCGACGCTAAGTAAGCATCCAAACTACTAGAGGATATTCATGCCGGGACCAGTGGTCCGCATATGAACGGCTTTGTCTTAGCCAAGAAGATATTGCTTTTGGATGACAATGGAGATGAACTGCATCCAGTACGTCCGAAAATGCCACCGCTGCCAGATACATGCAGACATGATAAAGGTACCTCCAATGAGCTTAACACAACAATCTCACCATGGCCTTTCACCGCTTGGGGAACGGATGTTATTGGTCCAATCGAGCCGGCTGCTTCCAATGGGCACATATTCATCCTTGTGGCAATTGACTATTTCACCAAATGGGTCGAAGCAGCTTCTTACAAAGAAGTAACTAAGAAAGTCATAGTAGACTTTGTCCGCAACCGTATTGTTTATCGATTCGGTATCCCAGAATCAAACATTACTGATAATGGCTCCAACCTCAACAGTGACTTGATCAAAGCTATGTGTGAGACCTTCAAAATTAAACACAAAAATTCCACAGCCTACAGGCCCCAAATGAATGGAGCTGTAGAAGCCGCCAACAAGAACACTAAGAAGATACTGAGGAAAATGGTAGAAAAGCATAAGTAGTGGCATGAGAAGCTATCATTTGCTTTATTGTGGTATCGAACCACAGTCCGCACATCAACTGGTACAACTCCCTATAATTTGGTTTATTGTACGGAAGCCGTCATTCCCGCCGAAGTAGAGATTCCTTCCTTGAGGATCATGTAAGAAGCTGAGCTCGAGGACACAGAAAGGGTGAGAAACCACTACGAATAGCTAGCTCTTATAGATAGGAAGAGAATGAATGCAGTTTGCCACGGTTAGCTTTATCAGAACAGAATGTCCAGAGCTTTCAACAAGAGAGTCAAGCCAAGACGATTCACACCGGGGCAGCTGGTGTTAAAGAAAATTTTCCCGCATCAAGATGAAGCCAAAGGGAAATTCTCTCCCAACTGGTAGGGTCCATACATGGTTCATCGGGTTATGACAGGAGAAGCACTTATACTTGTAGAAATGGACGGAGAAGTTTGGCCAAAACCAATCAATTCAAATGCAGTCAAATGCTACTATGTGTAACTTCAAGCTTTTCCTATATGTTGTAATTTGAGCTACGTCTAACCTGATTCCCGTTTAAGAGTGGATACATAGGCAGCCTTATGGGTTAGGTCACAATTCAATAAAATTTTCAATTCCCCCCGCAATTGTAAACTGGGGAATAATTTTGAGGAGGACCCTCAAAATTCCGAAGTAACTTCAGCTGATCATCGCAAGCAACTGTCAGAAGCAGCAACCTAGTAAACTGGGGGAGAAATTTAAGGAGGACCCTCAAAATTCCAGAACGAGGGAGGTTGCAATGTCCTGAACCATGTCATAGTCGTCGGTTCGTCTAAAAACTATTTCTTATATACTTATGCCATATCTTTAACAAACTCATGAATGTCTGCTCTATTTAGCAATGCTACCCCTATGATACATACCGTGTCATCAGATTAAAGCCGAAGAGGGCAAGCACACTCAACAGGGACACGAACTAACCTCTCCCCTTTACAAAACTCACAATTTTTCTTTGGATGCAGGCACCCAAGTCGCAAAATCATATATTATACACTCATACTATTCAGGAATACAACTCTCAGAATTGTCACACCTATTCACAGTTGCTATCCACATATAATATCCCCAGCAGCCACAATATCACAATCACCTACCAGCTATCAGCTAGGAAATTTTATTATTATTCTCCTTTTATTTCTTGCATAAGACTACCATTCTGCCTTCCGAGACTAAGCACTATCTCCATCTGCATTCCTGCATTGCATAAGGCTACCATTCTGCCTTCTAAGGTTAAGCTCTACCTCCATCTGCATTCCTACATTGCATAAGGCTACCATTCTGCCTTCCGAGACTAAGCTCTATCTCCATCTACATTTCCTGCATTGCATAAGGCTACCATTCTGACTTCCGAGACTAAGCTCTATCTCCATCTGCATTCCTACATTGCATAAGGCTGCAATTCTGCCTTCCGAGGTTAAGCTCTACCTCCATCTGGATTGCTGAAATATCGCCACTTTGTTCAAACCTTGCATGGCTGAAATATCGCTGCTTTATTTACACCTGCATCGGCTGAAGTATTGCCACTTTATTTATATCTTGCATAGCTAAAAGGTCGCCACTTTATTTACCTCCTGCATGGCTGAAAGATCACCACTCATTGCATTTCATAGGCTGAAAGATCGCCACTTATTGTATTTCATGGGCTGAAAGATCTCCATCTTGTTTAAATTTTGCATCGGCTAAAAGATCGCCATTTTACTTACATTTTGCATGGCTGAAATATTGCCACTTTACTTACGTCTTGCATCGGCTGAAAGATCGCCACCTTTATTTATGTCTTGCATCGACAGATATATCGCCACTTTATTTACGCTTTCATGGGCTGAAAGATCTCCACCTATTGCATTTCATGGGCTGAAAAATTGCCAAATTGTCCAAAGGCGTCTTTGTTTGGAGGAACCATTCGCATAGCCCGAAAACGCCATGCCATAGCCTGAGGACCCCTTTTATCTTTTGCATATCATTATTCAAAGGCATCATGGTTCGAAGGCATTATTCTCATAGCCCGAGAGCATCATTTCATAGCCTGTGAATACTTTATTATATGCTTCATGGCCGAGGACGTCATCCTAACTGTCCGAAGACAGCATTCATGGTCCGACAGGAACTTGCATTATGTTTAAATTTATGCACAATATACACTTGTATTGCTTATTTGCAGGTAAATCGGCTAGCAACGGACGTCTGAGCAGGAGCTATCCGCTCCAGTTCTCGCAACCCCATTAGACTTTAACTATCCATCCCAACCTAAATATCGTGTCCATTCTTGAAAGATCTCAATCGGCATACCCCGCCGACGGATCCTGAACTACATATGGCCTGATTCCTATAAAACCAGGGATATGTAGGAAGCTCAGGAGCCAGAGCACGGTCAAATTCTTCAAACCATTTTGTACGGTCATATTGGCCATCATGTCTTTACCCGAGAACTCTTTCATCCTTTCCGGGTAAAGAGGGGCAGCTGTTGATACCCAATTTTTTCCTGTATATTTTTTATATGCAAAAAACTTTTAAAATAGAATGTGTATGCATATATAAATGTGTCCAAATGTTTTAGTATCTTTCCTAATTTTTAAAAGATTTTTAAATCATATTATTGCCCTATTGTAGAAAAACCAATAATAATTCCTCAAATTATTATTTTGGTGATTAATTTATATTATTCTCATATTTATCCCAAAATACAGATAAGGTACTTTTCACACATTTTTAGGAATTTATTTAGTATTTTTAAAGCTAAATTACATATAATTACAATATTAGTCTATTTTAGGAATTAATTGCATTTATAATTACAAATTCGATTCCAGTATTTTGATTCTAATATTTATATATTATTAATTAATTTACCACCTTTAATTTGTTTTCAGAAAGGATTTTACTATTTTTTATAAAATAAAAAAGGAAAAAGTGGCTATTTAAAGTCTAGCCCTATTTCATTCTCAATTGGACCAGCCCAATTCCTAAATTAGCCGACCTCTGACCCATTTGATCCAACCCGCCCGACTCCCCAATAAATCCAGGTCGTTGATCAAAATGATCAACACGACCATGATCCCTCCATTCCTTTTTAATTTCCCAAACCCCCCAACCCTAAATCATTTTACTTAATCAGCCGCCTCTAAACACCCCCTTCTTTCAAACTCTCTCGAACATTCCTGGAACCCTAATCATCTCCTACCGTCTTCAACCTTGAAACCACCGGAATCCATGGCTTCTCAGGCCATGGGAGTCTTAAACTAACCTCCCTTTGATCTTACACACTTGATACCTAAAGATTCAAGGTATGACCTCGAAGGTTTACACCCAGACCGTTGCCGGCTAGAGGTTTTACGGCCATCTCCGGCCTTGCTCCGGCGTATCCCGGTCTTTTGAGCCTGATTCTAACCTCTCCGACTCAGATCGGTGACCTCTCAAAGCCTTTGTCATTTCTAGGTTCCTCTGAAACCCTAATCCTTTGAGGTTTTCTTTGATTTGTCTAGATATGTTATGCATCTATGCTCTACATGAGTTTTTCAAATGATTTCCCTAACTTTTCCGTAAAAAATTACTTTAAAAAAACCTTTCTTTTCCGACCTAGGGTTTCCTGAAAATGTTTAAGTATTTTTTAAGATATTCTTCGTCATTCGTGTGTATTTGCCTCTACTGTATCATGCTCTTGTATGTTTCTTTTACTGCGTTTGCTTTATCATGTTCTCGTATGCTTTCTACTGTGTTCTTATCCTATTTCTTTTAGCATGCTCTTGTAGGTTCTTTTACTGAGTTTTATACTCCGTTCTTGAATGTTCTTTACTGTGTTCTATGCTCCACGCTTGTGTTTCTTCTGCCATATTTTTCGTATTATGTTCTCATATGCTTTCTACTGTGTTATGGTATTTCTTCTACTATGTCCTGCTATACTATACCTTTCTACTGTGTTCTTTACTATTTTTCCTCTACTGAACCTTGGTTAAGTTTCTTCTAAAAAGCATGTTTCTTCTACTATTTCCCTTTATGTTCTTTGAATCCCTCTACTGGTTTGCATCATCAGTTCTGAAAGAAGCATGTTAGAAGCTTCAGTTCTCTTCTAAAACCTCTATACATGTCTCGATTCAATTTGCTTGCCCTCTCCTCTTTGCTTTCTGGTTTGCTAGAAATAGGGTTTTATTTTAGAACCCTTAACTCTGCCAAACTAACTTTGGGTCTCTGAACTGAGTTTGGACATTTTTTTTTCATACAATGCTGAACTTTTCACCAAACGTTTATACACTGGACTACACGATAGTTTTCTTTCATGCTCACATGCTCTTTATATTTGATGAATTTTCCTCTGAATGGTTTTCAAATTTGCAATTAGTGTAAACTTCCTTCTGAATATAACTTGATTGATTTCTTTCCATCTTTTCCTATGTGACTCGACTTAGGTAAAACCCTTCTTCATCTTTTATGACTCGTTTTATACATACCAAATTTCAGACCTTAGTGATTTAGTGGCTATTAATTGATTCCCTTGCCTTATTTGCACAAACCGTATATTGTCAAAACCCTGTCCTTAAATAACCTTTATGTATTTGCCCGCAATTGCATTCTTTATACAAAGTGTTTATTTAAATCCTTTCTGTTGATACCCAATTTTTTTCTATATATTTTATATACTCAAAATATTCTCAAAATAGTATGTGTGTGCATACATAAGCATGTCCAAGATTTTTGGTATTTTTTCCTAATTTTCTAAGATTCATAAACTCGATTTATTGTCTATTTTAGAAGTACAAAATCCCATAATTATTCTTAAAATTACCATTTTTTGTGAATAATTTATTTCCATCCTCATATTTACACCAAAATATAATAAGGGTGATTTCTGCATATTTTAACAAATTTATTTTATATTTTTAAACTAAAATCGCATAAAATTGCAATCATAGCCTATATTATGATTAATGGCATTTAACAATTATAAAATTATTCCCAGTATTTTTAGATTAATGTTTATATATTATTAATTAATTCAGTGCTTTTAAAGTCATTTTAACTATTTTTATATAAATTAAAGGGGAGAAATTGGTTACTTAATACATAGCCATTTCCAATTGCAATTGTAGCCTCAATTTAACCCCAAATTCCACCCCTAATCAAACGGCCCAATTTCAAATTCCAACCCAAACCCACAACCCACTTTCAGACCCGCCCGTTTCCTCTTTTAATCTTGGCCTTTGATCATGCTGATCAACGGCCATGATCCGCTCTTTCCTTTTTAATTTCCATACCCCCTAACCCTAATCTATTCTATTAGATACACCACCTTTGACCTCTCATCTCTCAAACTCTCTATAGCCCTCCCCGGAACCCTAGCTTTCCCCTACCTTGTTCCACCATGATTTCACCGGCATGCATGGCTTCTCAGGCCATGGACAGCCTATACCCACCTCCTATGGCTCCTGCATGCCTGTTGTTCGAAGGATCGAGGCCAGATCTCGAGGGTTTTTACTAAGGCCTTCAATTATTCGAAGACTCCGGCCATCTCCGGCCTTGCTCCGGCGGCTCTTGGTATTTTGAGCCTGTTTATGACATTATCTGGCTTCGATCGGGTATTTTCAAAGCCTTTCTCATTTCTAAGGTTCATCTGGAACCCTAAATAATCGAGGTTCTCTCCGATTATTTTAGATCTATTACATGTTTGCACTGTTGCTTAAGTTGCTTAAACGTTTATCCGATTTGCTTTAAAAAAAAAAAGCACTTCCTTTCGATTAGGGTTTTTGGAAAGTTCTTAAAATATTTCTGACTCTTCTTCTTCTCCTTTTCTTGGTGAGAATCAACCCCTGCTATGTCCTTATTTGCTCTTTTCTGATTCGCATGCCTTTTTGTGTGTTCTTATATTTGCTTTATTATGAATTTTTTTCTGGTATGCTCTCACATACCTATCTCACGTGCTTCGCTACTGTGTTTTCCTACTGAGTTTTAGTCCTTTGGGTGCCTTTACCGGACTTTGCTTGGATTCTTTTTAGATGTGTTTTATCGAATGTTTCTTTAAGTTTACATTACCTGAACTCATTTAAATTTCAAGCTTTTCTTGAAACTTGTTTCCTGTACTGGTTACTATGTTCTACTTGTTATTGTGCTTGTATGCTTCTCATGAGACTCTGAAAAAAAAGGTCTCTGAGCCTATCTAAAGAGTTTGCCTCTTCATATCTGTATCAAACTCGAGTTTAAAAACCCTAAGATTTGGGGGTTTTCTTTGGCTAATTTGGTTTTATGTTTGGACAAGGGTTCTACTTTGAAACCTTGAACTCTCAGACTCACTTCGAGTTTATGAATTGAATTTGAACCTTTTTCTATGCTTGTGATTTTGAAACCCTCTTGCTTGACATGCCTATGTGTTTTATACGAGAATTTCTCTTTCAAATGTTTTGCCAACTGTTAATTGATTCTGAACCCCTTTAATGTTGCTTATTTGATTGTTACTGATTTTTCCTAAATTAGAACTTTCCTTGTACCTCTTTTCTGACTCGAGAAAGGCTTTCAATGGGATTCTTTACTGGTTACTTTACTAATTCCCTTTCCTTGTTTTGCAAATAAAGTACCACTATGTATTTACCCTTATTTGCCTACCTTGCACGAGATATTTACTTGATTTCCCTTCCTTAAATAACTTCTGCCCATTACCGTTTGAATTTGGACTCCTTAATTAAAGGGAGTTTATGGGCTGATTGATTTTAATTGGTACATAGTTCCTTAATTATTATTAAACTATGATCCTTGCCTTATTTGCTACACCTGCTTCAATTATAAATACCCTGCTTTTTCATTAACACAAAGATGATTTTTAAAAATCATCACAACTCTCTTCTAAAACTCACACTCTTGCTTCCTGATTGTAATTTGGCTTCCCCAAATCTACTGCTTCTTCCTACTTGTTCTTTTGAACTGGTATGTCCTACTTTTGATTCAAGCATCAAATACAATGTGTTTACTTACAAGCTTTCTTTTTACTACTTTATAGAGTTCAGCTTTAAGAAAAATAAATACTTATGTCTTGCTATCTATTGTTGCAATGAATCCCTATCCGCATTCCCTTTATGTGTTTGGACTGTATTTTAAGACATGGCAACATGCAAAGTTGTTGTCATGGATTAAGACCGGGTCCTTTGGATCCTAGCCTCTTTCAATCTCCTATTCCCCTTTTCCCTTATGTGTATAAAGCTTAGGTATAGCTGGCAGTATATGAATTACTGTCCATGGCCGAACCTGACCTTCAAAAGGTCCTAACTCTCTAATTATTTGAGCTGACAAGCTGGTCAGGGATGTGCCAGCTGCCTAGTTGCTAGGCATGATCACCAACCTGCTCAGGCTCCCCCCTTATTCCCTCTCATTGCACTTACACTTACTCCTAGTCCTTAAGTCCTGCCCCCCTCTTGTGAGCCTTGATTTGGGAACCTTGAGTTCCCTTCGAACTTGGACACTTGAGGGCTGGCACTTCCACACTGCACCTTAATCTGTTTTGCAATAACATTTGGGGTGTAAGCACTGCCTGAAACTCTTGAAGTTCTTTGGAACTTTGACACATCCCAAATAAGAGAAAGGATTTGAAAATTGATCCCGGAAGTTGGTTCATCTCATATTGTTAGATATCGAGTCTGAATTAGGTTCATTGGATGCAGCTTAAATTTCTGATGTAATTTTATTTTTCTGCCTGATTCATTTGGTCTGTAATAATTTGAAATAACTTATGGGGTTTAGTGAAGAAAGGGGAGGGTAACCATGTATAAAAAGGGGTAGATAACCTGTCTATAGGATTTCTTTAATTTCAACATGTTCTCATGTAGAAAACATGTCTATAGGATTTCTAATTTAAGCATGTTCTCATGTAAACAATCTGTCTATAGGATTTCTATTTTCAGCATGTTCACATGTATATGCCACGTCTGTAGGATTTCTTTAATTTCAGCATGTTCTCATATATATACCATGTCTATAGGATTTCTTATTTTCAACATGTTCCCATATAGATACCATGTCTATAGGATTTCTACATGTAGAAGATATGCCTATAGGTCCTTTCTGATTCTTGCATATCCATTCCTCATTAGGCAAACATGTTTATAGGTCTTAATAACCAAACGCAATCAGATGTCGCGTTCGTAATAAAATGCAACACCTAGATATCATGTTGTAGGTTTTCTGTATTTTCTTCCATGTCTATAAAATTGTTTAACATTAACAACGCTAGAAAACATACCTATAGGAACTGTCAATCAATTCTGAATTACCTCACTCGTTTTAAGGTAAAATGTCAGTAATAACACGTTATCAATTGCAGAACTTGTAATTTTCTGTTAAAACTGGCAACCCTTTTATAACCTGTTTACTTCTTCTCCTGAAACCAGTAAATATCATGCCTATAAAGTTTCACCTAGACAAGCCTTAGGGTAAAATTTGTAACTGCATCAGTCTTCAATAATTGCAGCCAAGCAGACCTAATGCGGATTTCTTATCTAAAAATATGGGTTGAACCAGTCCGCTTAACGTTTAAGTTTAATTCAGACCTAATCAGTATATGTAAGGCATGCTAAACTACATTTTCGTGATTCTGAAGAGGCTTATGTGAGCCTTTAATTGTTATGTGTACCCCATAACTGTCCTATATGTTTTGTTTGAAGCATTAGAATTTTTACCTTTCTAAACTCTTGAAAAAGCCCAAAAATTCCTTCCCTTGATAGGATTATAAGTCCCAAATGCCTCCGGGACTGATAGGATTGGGACGAGTAGTAGCATACTATAGGTAACGATACCATTTCGCGCTTAATACCTTAACGGGGTGGGAAAAGGGTAGATATGGATATGATGACCACGCGATAACACCATGTGTATAAACGGTTACCGGGTGTTGTGCGGGGTGATCCATATTATGTATAAACCTAGGACCCCTTCCCTTATTTGTCCATATTTTTTGCCAAACTTCAGCTTTTAAACTGCTTTTAACTCGCTGCAACTATGTAAAAATTTCTCTTTTACTCTTTTATTCAAGATTTTAAAACAGCTTCCTCTATCAAAATTCAGTTTCTTTAACTTCCTTAATCCCTTGCAACCATTATGTGAAAATCTTTCCTTGTATTTGTAATTCTTGCTTGTCTACTTGTTGTTTGCATTTAATGTCACAATTGTAGCATGGCCGGGAACCAAACTAGTGGATCTTGAGCGGTGCCTAACACCTTCCCCTCGAGATAATTTCTAGCCCTTACCCGAACTCTGGTTTTCAAATTCAAAACCCTTAGTGTCCTAATGCACTTAATCATTAGGTGGCGACTCTTCAAATTCAAAAAACCCAATTCCCAAACGGGAATAGAGTTGTCTTCCCGAATGTCGTAAACTCGATCTTGCTTTAGAGAAAAAGGGGGCGTCGACAGCATGACAACTCTGCTGGGGATTTCTTTAGGCTTCTACCATTGCATGTTATATGTGACTTTACTGTTTTCTTTATCGCTTTGTTTAATGCCTTTATTCGAAACTGACTTGTCTTTTTGTTTCTTTTTTCTTTAACGCTTTCATTTACTATTTTCCTTCAATACCGTTGTAATTTTGTAATACCCCATAGTTTAATAAGGGTCTATTAGTCATAAAAAAAATGATAATAATAATAAAACATCAGATAGCGTATATAATAAGTGGCCAGTGGCTAAATTCGTAACTCCACTTAAGGTTATTAAACGAAAAAAAAAAGAGTTGGGCCAAGCCCATTTACGTAACTATCAGATTTGACCTAGGGATTAGATAAGAAAAAGAATCAACTGTTTGCTTTCAAGAT